>JAESUZ010001443.1:0-32302 GCA_017311185.1 Proteles cristata cristata | reverse complement strand
GATCCCGGCCCGATTTTTACCTTCCCCGGTTCGCACTCACGTTAGAAGGCTTTCTCAGTGGATTCTGCGTCCTTTTTCTCCGAGTCTCTCAGGTTTTGTATGGTTTCCAATGGTTTCAGATCTTTTCTGTGTGATGTATGGGCGCGAGTGCAAGTACGGAGCTCCTTACTTCTCCGCCATCTTGCCTCCGGACCTCAACTCTACTATTTAATAGCCATGTATCACTGGGCAAGTTCTTTAACCTCTATGAATATCAATTTTATATTCTTCAGTAACATGACCTACCTCATAGTGTTACTGAGGATTATCACAGTTTTTGCCATATAATAAGGGGTGAAAATCAGAGCTAGTAGTAATAGTGGTATCAGTAGTAAAAATAGAAATAAGAAATAATGTGTTGAGCACTTACTCTATGTCAGCTTTGGTGCTAAATGCTTGTCAACATTCCCTGAGGTAGACACTATTATCCTTGTTCTTCTTCAAGTACTCTCTCTCTCAGTTAAAAGTACCATGATTCACTCAGTTGCTTAAGTCAGAAACATAAGAGACATCCTTTATTCAACTATTTCTCTCATTTCTCACATCCAGTGCATCAGTATGTCCTGTCAGCTCACCTTTCAATACATATCTTTTTTTTTTCTGAGAGAGACTGAGAGAGAGAGAGAGAGAGAGAGAGAGAGACAGTGAGCAGGGGAGGGTCAGAGAGAGAGGGAGACACAGAATCTGAAGCAGGCTCCAGGCTCTAAGCTCTCAACACAGAGCCCGATGTGGGGCTCGAACCCACAAACTGTGGGATCATGACCTGAGCCGAAGTCGGATGCTTAACCGACTGAGCCACCCAGGTGCCCCTCAATACATATCTTTGATCTATTCACTTCTCCCCATCTCCTTCGCTACCTCCCCAATCCAAGCTTACCATTGTGTATCTCCCCTCAAATGATATAATTGCTTCCCAACTCGGTCTCCTTGCTTGTCTCCCTACAATCCCATCTTATCAGAGCAGTCAGGGTGATCTTTTAAAAATGGAAATATGATCGTCTTATTCCCCAGATTAAAACAAACAGACAAAATATAACACTTTTCCTTTGCCTTTGATTATTAATAAAAACTTTTTCTGGCCCACAATATGCAACAGGATCTGATCTCTGTCTGCCTCTCCAGCCTCATCCAATATAATTTCCCCTCAACTCACTGTGATCCACCCAGACTGGCCTTTTTTAGTTTCCTTGAATATAACTAGCCTGTTCCTGTTTCATGACCTTTGCACTTGCTGTTCACTCTGACTGGCACACTATTCCCATAGATCTTCACAAGGTTGGTTCCTTCCTGCCATGTACGTCTCAGCTTTAAGTCTCTTTCTCTGGGAGGCCCTTGTTGACCACGCAACTAAAAATGGCCTTCCAGTCACTCTTGTAACATGACCTTTTGTTATTCTCATCATAAGTATTACCCAACATAGTCTTGTGAATGCATGCCTATGCATCCCACACTCTAGAAGACAAGTTCCAGGAGAGTAAGAATTTAAAAAAAAATTATTAAGTAATCTCTATGCCCAACATGAGACTTGAACTCATGACCCAGAGATCAAGAGTTGCATGTTCCACCAACCAAGCCAGCCAGATACCCCAAAAGAGAGTAGGAACTTTAATCTGTCTTGTTCAGTGCTATTTGCCAAACACCTAATTCAAGTGTTCAAAATTTTAAGTTGAGTAAACAAATTTTCATCTTCCAGGTGAGGAAAACAAGGCACAGGTCATATAGCTAAAATATACCATTACTCCCTAGGTTAATGTTTGAGTCAAAACCTAGTAGTTCAGAATTTGTAAGCTGTGAGTCCACTGGTTGAATATGAATAGGGTTTCTTGGGAGGGAAGCCTAGAAAATTTTAAAATTTAGGAAATTGCATATAAAAATTCAGATTTGAGGATTTTTTTCAAAAAATCAGATGATCCGGAAATATTTGGCTTATATTTCTATATGGTAACAATAATTTGGATATCAGATGGCTGCCTGACTTTAACTGAGACATATCTCATTCATTCATTCATTCATTCACTCAATAATCATTTGTTGAGCATTTATAATGTGCCATACACTGTTCTAGGCCCTTGTGCTATATAAGGGAGCAAAAAAGACAAAGATCTCTGTCCTTAAGGAGCTTACATCCTAGCATAAGGAGACATAAAATTAACAGAAAATATGATAGGTAAATGGGTGATGGGAATTAAGGAGGGTACTTGTTGGGATGAGCTCTGGGTGTTATACGTAAGTGATGAATTACTAAATTCTACTCTTGGAACCAATATTATACTATGTGTTTACTAACTAGAATTTAAATAAAAAATTGGAAAAACAAAACAAAACAAAACAAAAAGATTCTGTAGTTTAGGAGAGAGATCTGGACTAGAAGGTATATGTGTTGGAGTTATCAGTGTATAGATGGTAGATAAAACTGTAAGATTGTATAAACAAATCATGGAGGGAGTAAGTAAGGATAGAGATGGAAAAAAACAAGACCAAGCATCAGGGCCCTCTAACATTAAGAGGTCAGGGGGACTATGAAGAACCAGTAAAGGAACTTAAGAAAGGTTAATTGACAGAGTAGAGGGAAAGCTAGAATAGCGTGATTCTCTGGAAGTCAGGTTAAAGAACATATATAAAAATTAAGGGGGTGATCAATTGTGCCAAATGCACTGATTAAGTAAAAGTAGGAGTGAAATTGACCTGACCATTGAATTTAGCATCATTGGGGTCACTGGAGACTTTGATAAAAGAAATTTTGGTGCAGTAGTGAAAACAATTCTAATTGGAATGGGTTTAGCCGAGAATCTGTGGAGAGGAGCTCAAGATCCTAAATGCAGATGGCAGGGTTTAGTTTAGTTTAGTTTAGTTTTGTTTTGTTTTGTTTTGTTTTGTTTTGTTTTGTTTTTAAAGTAGCTTTTTTTTTTTTACAAATAGTTTATTGTCAAGTTGGTTTCCATATAACACCCAGTGCTCATCCCCGCAAGTGCCCTCCTTGTTTTGTTGCAAATGGAAGCAAGGAGATGGGCAGTGTCTTGAGGCAAAGTGGAGTTTAGACTTTTTTAGATGGCATAAATATTGGCCTATGTGTATGCTGATGGAAATGATCTAGTAGAAATACAAAATTCCATGATACAGGAGAGAGGTGGGAGGAATGCTTAGGTGACTTCCTTGAGTAGGCAAATAAGGATTGAATCTAGCAGAAAAGTGAAGTGTTTGACTTTACATAGCAGCAAAGCCAGTCCATCAATGATAATAGACTTAAAGGCAGAGCATGCAGATACAGATGTCAGTCAGTGGGTGAATATAGTGGAAGTTCTCTCTTAATTGCTTCAGTGTTTTGTTTTGTTCTGTTTTTTTTTCCAGTAAAATGGGAACCAAGGGGAGATGTTTGATGAGTGCAATGTAAAATATTCATCTAGGAGGATGAGAGGCTGAATAGACTAGGAATACATAGTAAAACTGCTTGGCAGTATTAATGGTCCTTTTGAGGCTTATGACAATGAATTTGAAGTGAGACCAGGCAATGTTATATATATCTCTTCAGTCAAGTTCAGCTACAAGGATATAGGTACAAGCAAACATAGAGAGTTGACTTAAAGAGTGCTGTGTTTTCACAAGTGAGTAAGATGAAGGGATAAAGTGTCAAAGAAATCAAGAGGGTATATATGGGAGTGATTATAATGACTGATTATGAAACTTAAATATGCTAGGTGGGAAGAGAGCAAAGGAGAGTGAAAAAAGGATTGTAGGATTGTGGAGTTGCACCTCTGGGGGAGGGTCAATAGATTATTGGAATTGGGGTACAGAAATAGTGAGCTAGAGATAGTGGCAAGACTAAAAATATGAAAATGAGATTACTGAGGAGATTGATATAGTCTTCAACACCCTAAAATGTTTCAGATGGCCTGCCACAATCATTATATTTTCTACCTTCTTGGCCCCTGAAGAGATTTTGAATGTGCAACTCATGTAACAAATTAAAACCTTGATAGGAGCAAAATAATATCTACATCTATATCATCTATATCTATGAATACCAGAAGTCTAGCTCATTGATGACTGTTTGATATCAATTATTATTTTATGATTATCAAGTATAACCCATTAATTCTTACAAAGCACATAATCTGTTAACCTACTATACTGTAAACATCTGCTCCCCTCCAGTAAACAAACTGAATGGAATTAAAATTACATAGATAATGAACAACAAAATGGCTTGCATTTCTGAGTATTACATAGCTAATATACAGCAGAATGGTTATATTTATAAATAGTACAGCATATCTAACTTTTAATGAGATGAAAGTAAATTACAATTGCCACTACTTTACTATTTATGTTACCTATAATTTTATAAACAAGATTATCAACTTTTAGAGGTTGAAATATTAAACATTAATTAAATATTAACATTTTCATGTTATATATGTATTCCTTTATGCATACTAGCTACAAAAAAATGTTAAACCAGGGACTCCCACTTATATCTAAAAACAGGAAGAAAAGATAACTAATTGTATCACACGTTAGCCTATGCAGACTGGAGAAGGCATCACCATGTTCTGAAGATCTTTTTTTTTTTTCATTTTTTTCTTTTATAATTTATTGTCAAGTTGGTTTCCATATAACACCCAGTGCTCATCCCAACAAGTGTCCTCCTTCGTGCCCATCACCCCTTTTCCCCTCTCCCTCACCCCCATCAACCCTCAGTTTGTTCTCAGTCTTTAATGGTCTCTTATGGTTTGCATCCCTCCCTCTCCTTAACTATTTTTCCCCTTCCCCTCCCCTATGGTCCTCTGTTAAGGTTCTCCTATTCCACTTATAAGTGAAAACATATGGTATCTGTCCTTCTCTGCCTGACTTATTTCACTCAGCATAACACCCTCGAGTTCCATCCACATTGCTAAAAAATGGCCAGATTTCATTCTTTCTCATTGCCATGTAGTATTCCATTGTATAGATAAACCACATCTTCAACTTCCACTCGTCAGCTAATGGATATTTAGGCTGTTTCCATGATTTGGCTATTGTTGAAAGTGCTGCTATGAACATTTGGGTACATGTGCCCTTATGCATTAGCACTCCTGTATCCCTTGGGTAAATTCCTAGCAGTGCTATTGCTGGGTCATAGGGGAGTTTTATTGTTAATTTTTTGAGGAACCTCCAAACTGCTTTCCAGAGTGGCTTTACCAGTTTACATTACCACCAACAGTGTAGGAGGGTGCCCGTTTCTCCACATCCTCACCACCTGCTGTACAATCTTGATCTTTTCTGAGTTCAATTTATTCTGTAAGTTCCAGATTCTCATTTTTCCTACAAGAGACTATTTACTCTCCTGGAAATTGGTACCTGAGCAAGCTACCTGTTGACACTTAATTTTTCAAGGATCAATACTTAAGTTGGGATTGAATTATAAGAAAAGCTCACTGTCCTTGATAATCTCTTGGTAACCATGACAGGGAGTAAGGTAGGAAGGAGAAAGGTGTTGAAACATATTTCTTAATGTCTTAGGTAGATTAGGACAATTACTTTCCTTTCAAAAGACACAAGTTTCTTTGCAACACAGTATAAGGTGAATCCCACTGAATATGCTCAATGAACATGCATTGACTAAAATATAAACCTTGTTTACTGTATACTACATAGGCACTTATAGGTCAGGATCATTTAGAGGTCATTAAAATCATACAAAATTAATGCATATTTGTATCTTTTTTTAATATGAAACCCTTCAAACATACTCAAAAATAAAAATAACAAAATGTGAACCCTCATATACTCTTTGTACAGATTCAATAATTAGCAACATGCTACATTCCTTGTTTCAAATATCTCTACCCCCTCAAATTTTTGATAATATTGCTTTGTTGGAGTAATAATCACTGAAATGTGATGAATAGGAATGCAAATGTCATGTGTCAGGGCTGGATAAATGCACTAAGGAACCCTTAAGAAAGAGTTTGTGAGACATTCAGATTTTGGGAACCTCATTCATTTGAATGATTACTAAAGAGCAAAAATGGTTGGATTATGTTCCCAATTAAGAAGGGTGTTCTTGTTCTATTTACTTTGTTGGAGAGGTAAATGGTCATAATTGTTTTTGAACCTATAACTGGTTCACTGCACTTGGCCATTGTTATCCCCAAACACTCAGGGTCCTACAGATGTTTGATAATATTTAATCACTCTTTTCACTACCTGTGAATTAAATACAGGATTATATAAATATATCTGTCTTCATCAACAGCTTAAGTCATCCCTTGTTCCAAGCTGTTGGGAAAGTGATATGTGGGATTTTGTCAAATAAGAATACTCTCATCACTTTTATCTTAGGAAAGTGCCTCTGCTGAAAATATTCAGGTGGGAAGCAGGGAAGACAGTAATTCTTAGACTGGCACTACCTCTCAAAATATGACTCACTTCTCCATTATTTCTCTATTATTATAACCCTTAATTAAAATGCTGAGATTATTCAACTAATTTCTCTTGAGACTGGCCAAATTAAAAACACAAAACTGTGTAATTGGCTACAGAAAGATCACAAACAGTAAAGTTTTCTTGCTATGATTCAAATAGGTAGAGAATATCACTAAATATTTTATATCTGCATTTTTAAACACACTGAAATTAATAGACTAATTTTTAATGAGGTCAATAATGCACAGAAAAATTGTCATCCATAATTACATTAAAGTGGTATCAAATTGGAGATTTTAGATGAATACAGACATTGTCAAATTCAGAGCCTTTTTCACTACACGTGTTACTCTCTTGACAATGACATAAAATCACCTATATGGACTGAATTTCTCAGTTGGCACATATTTAGAGTCAGTGGCCAGTATTACATCTGAAAA
Organism: Proteles cristata cristata; assembly: GCA_017311185.1. Classification (NCBI taxonomy): domain Eukaryota; kingdom Metazoa; phylum Chordata; class Mammalia; order Carnivora; family Hyaenidae; genus Proteles; species Proteles cristata. The sequence goes on along the minus strand of JAESUZ010001443.1, from coordinate 25,418 downwards.
GCATAAACAGCCAAATGCTAGCTACATCACTTGTGTCATTCTGGAAGAGTCTTCTCTAAGTTCACAAAGACTGTTCCTTCCTTTAGAACATTGGGTGCCAAACTCTTCTTTTTCCATACTAAGGTACACGGGAGGTATAATATTCAAAAGATCCACCCACTCCATCAGTCCCAATCACTCCCTAAGATCTACTGCATGAATAAAAGAGGTCAGGAGATATGCTTGAATCTAAGCCTCTGCTCAGTGGGATATCATCCTTTTCTCTCCTCCGATCTACATGTGAGTTGAGAACCACTGACTTAGATGATATCAACAATATATACAAACTTAATCAGATGTATACTTGAAAGAGGGAGCATCTACAGGACAGGATTTCAGGGACACTGGGAGATTCCACTTGTGAATGAAATACTACAAGGTATTGTTTAAAAGCAAATAGGCTTTCAACTGAGAAGACCGAGAAACAATCATACCCCAGTAGCAAAGAGCATACTTATATGAAAATTTGTAATGCCATTCTCCATTAAAAGGAATCAAGGTCCCTCAGAAAAGTGGCTGATTGTAAGACTAGGACTAGAAACATACAAGATAATCTTGGAGCATCTTATAATTCTGAAATATAAAGAAATGTGTGCATGCACAAGCACGTGCGCACATGTGCACGCACACACACACACACAGTGATGAGGTTATATCAAAGGAATAGATATACCAACTGAAAGAACTCCCAATGAACAAAGGTAGAAGATTTTGATCCAGAAAATAAAGTGGTATTGGATTATTACCCAATGTATAACATAAATATTCAGGAGTCCATACTGATATAAATAAATGGGAGTAAAGAGACAAATAATCATAGGTAATTTTATGTAGCTACATTGCCCTAGATGAGGTAGAGCATAACTCCCTACTCCTTAATTATAAACTATGAATAACCACTTTCTTCCAAAGGAGAGAGTATAAAAAATGAGAGGAAAAAGCAACTTTACAGTGGAGAAAGACAACAACCTCAAGCCAAGTGATTAAGGTCAATATCAAAAGTGATAAGGCTCTATACAAATTTTAGAATTATTTGTTCTAGCTATGTGAAAAATGCTGGTGGCATTTTGATAGGAATTGCATTAAATGTGTATATTGCTATGAGTAGTATAGACATTTTAACAATATTTTTTCTTCCAATACATGAGCATGGAATGTTTACCCATTTCTTTCTGTCATCTTCTATTCCTTTCCTAAACATTCTATAGTTTTCAGAGTATAGGTGTCTTACCTCTTTGGTTAGGTTTATTCCTAGGTATCTTATGGTTTTTGGTGAAATTGTAAATGGGATTAATTCCTTGATTTTTCTTTCTTTTGCTTCATTATTGGTGTATAGAGATGCAACAGATTTCTATATGTTGATTTTGTATCCTGCGACTTTACTGAATTTGTGTATCATTTCTAGCATTTTTTTTTGTATAGTCTTTCAGGTTTTCTACATAGAGTATAATGTGGTCTGTGAATAGTTAAAGTTTTCCTTCTTCCTTACCAATTTGGATACCTTTTATTTCTTTCTGTTGTCTGATTGCTGACGCTAAGATTTCCAGTATTATGCTAGCAGAGATGAGAATAGAAATCCCTGCCATGTTCTTGACTGTAGAGGATAGCTCTCAGATTTTCCCCATTGAAGATATTAGCTGTGTGTCTTTTGCATATGGTCTTTATGATGGTGATGTATGTTCCCTCTATCCCTGCTTTGTTGAGGGTTTTTATCAATACTACATAGCCAAAGCAACACTTAAAAAAGAAAATCAAAGCTGGAGACATCACAATTCCAGACATGAGCTATATTATACATAGCTAAAGTCATCAAGATAGAATAGGGGTACTGGCACAAAAACAGATACATATATCAATGGAAAAGAACAGAGAACCCAGAAATAGATCTATAACTATACTGCCAACTAATCATCAGCAAAGCAGGAAAGAATATCCAATGGAAAAAAGATAGTTTTCAACAAATGATGTTGGGAAACCTGGACAGTAACATGCAGAAAATGAAACTGGATTATTTTCTCACACCATACACAAAAATAAATTCAAAATGGATGCAAGACCTAAATGTGAGACAAGAAACTATCAAAATCCTAGAGTAAAACACCTCTTTGATAATGGATACGGCAAAAAACCTCTTTGATAATGGATAAAGGACCTGAACATGAGACAGCAAACCATCAAAACCCTAGAGGAGAAAGCAGGAAGCAATCTCCTTGATCTCAAATGCAGCAATTCCTTACTCGACACATCCCCTAAGGCAAGGGAATCAAGGGAAAAAATAAACTACTGGGACATCATCAAGATAAAAAGCTTCTGCACGGCAAAGGAAACAATCCATAAAACTAATAGGCAGCTGACAGAATGGGAAAAGATAGTTGCAAATGACATATCAGAAAAAGGGTTAGTATCCAAAATCTATAAGGAACTCATCAAACTCCACCCCCAAAAAAACAAACAATCCAGTGAAGAAATGGGCAGAAAACATGAACAGACACTTCTCCAAAGAGGACATCCAGATGGCCAACAGACACATGAAACGTTGCTCAGTGTCCCTCATCACCAGGGAAATACAAATGTAAACCACACTGAGATACCACCTCACGCTGGTCAGCATGGCCAAAATGAGCAAATCAGAGGACTCTAGATGCTGGCGAGGATGTGGAGAAATGGCACTCTCCTACACTGTTGGTGGGAATGTAAACTGGTGCAGCCCCTCTAGAAAACAGTGTGGAGGTTCCTCAAAAAATTAACAATAGAACTCCTACAATGGAATATTACTCACTCGACAAAAAGAATGAAATCTTGACATTTGTAACAATGTAGATGGAGCTAGAGTGCATTATGCTAAGTGAATTAAGTCAGTCAGAGAAAGACAAATTCCATATGATTTCATTCATATCTGGAATTGAGGAAACAAAACAGATAAAGCTAGGAGAAGGAAGGGGAAAAAAGAGGGAGGGAAACCTTAAGAGACTCTAAAGTATAGAGAACAAACCGCAGGTTTGCTGGAGTGAAGGTGGGAGGGGTATAGGCTAAATGGGTGATGGGTATTAAGGAGGGCACTTGTGATGAGCATTGAGTGCTATATGTAAGTGACATATCATTAAGTTCTACTAAAACCAATATTGCACTGTATGCTATTTAACTAAAATTTAAATAAAAACTTGAAACAAACAATTTAAAAACAAAACAAAAGCAATAAGGTATACTGATACATTTTACCCTTGATATGATGTAATGAGTATATTTTATGTCTGTGGGCTTCCTCAATAAACAAACATTACCCCAGTCTAACTATGAAATAAATATCAGATAAATCCCAACTGAGGGACATTCTACAAAATATCTGAACAGTACTCATCAAACTGTCAAGGTCATAAGAATTAAGGAAATCCAAAAAAGCACCACAGCCAAAAGGAAGTTAAGAAGACCTAACAACTAACTATAACATGGTATCCCAGAGGGGATCCTGGAATAGAAAAAAAGACATTAGGGAAAATCTGAGAAACTCTGAATAAGTATGGACTTTAATTAATAACAATATACCACTGTTGGTTCGTTAATTGTAACAAATATAACATAGTCATGTAAGATGTGCATAATAGGGGAAAACCATGCAGGGCACACAGAAACTTACTGTTTGTCTTTGCAATAATTCTGTAAATTTAAAAATGTTCTAAAATCTGTAAGTTTATTTAAAAGCAAATGGAGGGGTCTTTTACTACAGCACATTTTATGGGGATAAAAATCTGGAAACAAAATACACGTACATAAATAGGAAAATGATTGACTAAATTGTGGCATCATAGACTATTAAACAACACAGAATATTACATACTTAAAAGGATGAGTGAGCTCTCTATTAATTGACTTGGAAAGATTTCCACTCTGTATTTTTACTAAGAAAAGAAAATGTAGAGAAATATAAAACTCTTATTTTGTAAAACAACGAGGAGAAAATCTCCATATATATGTTTTTCTACTTCAAAGAATAGGGACAAGGTATGCAAGGATACACACTGGATTAGTAACATTGCTCAGAGTAGGAGAATAGGGTTAGAGGAAAGGGGTAGCAAGTCTGGGCATATAAGCAGAGCAGGGAAAGTAAGCAATAATTAAGTTGATAATTCATTATCAGTATATAACTTCTATATAGTGAACTGTTTTGCAAATAAAAATGTAAATTTGTGGGGAAAAAAGACAAGCAAATGGATCAAAAGGAGGAAAAGACATCTATTTTAGATTGGCAGGATTTATTGTGGGTGGGGGATGAAGAGGAGGTAAGCAAGAAAAGAGTAACAATACTCAAAGAATATAGTATCAGTCACTGAGGCTGAGTTACCATCCTTTTCTCATTTTTACCAAGAGCTGCCCAAGTAGTTGAAAATATTGATTATCACTAAGGACTTGATGATAATGATTGCTATTTCTTCCAATATCCTGGAGTTTTTGTCCACCACAAACAAAAAGTAAACTTACCACTTACTTCCCCAACACTCCCCCCTCAAAACACATACGTACAAAAGTGATGCCTAGAGCACCAAGAAGATTATTTATACACCACCTTGTTCCCTTGGCCTTTTGAACAATGAGGTCTCACCAGGGGTTTTGGAGTGCTTTTAATGAAGAAGTGACATAGCTTTGGCATCAAAAGTCCACAGGATGCAAAAATAGGAAGGGTCTGCATCTCCAAGAAGTTGAAATCAAATAATAGAGTGTAGGTCCCTGGTGTGCAAGATCAGAGACTCCCAAAATGGCAGAATTGAAAAGCAGTTTAAAGGTCATCTCAGCTATCTACTTCAATACCTAATGCAGTCCCTATCTGAGATTCTACATCCTAGATCCTCGCACTAGGGCAGAAGGGGAAGGAAGGACATATTGTAGAATCCCTAAGGATAAAAGAGATTGCTTTTCACTATAAACCCCTTGCAAGAATGAATAGTATCTGTTATATATTCCCTGTATAGCACCTAAGAACTCAGGATGACCATGTATTTACAGGGTTCCATGTTGAACATTTAGATACAGTGGACATTGCAAATCATGTGAAAATTTTTAATAGTAGCTTATTTGCTAAGAGATCTCCTAGTAGCATCTGAAGCTATTTTCCATCAACAAAAAAAAGTAGAGAACTTGCCCTAAATGATACTTTAGGCCATTTTCATGGTCAGATATTAAGAACATTGAGCCAAATTGCCCTATGAAAAAACAAATTTTAGTAGAAGACCCAATGGTATGGGGGGAGTTAGGAAATGAATCACCTACTTTTCTAAATTCTATGGGCATGCACAGTAAATGGAAGTCCCATTTTATGAAAACTTGATAAGAATTTGTTGTGTAATCCCAATAAATAATTAGAATTGAACTTACTGAAGCTACACTGCAACCTTTCAAGAATATATTCACTGTATAACATGAGCAACACCTCCACACACCCCAGGCCCAATCAAAAGACTACTAGCTATGGTACTGAGCAATATTTTCACACAGCACTCACCTTAAAACACAAGTGTAGAATCCACTGTCTTGTGCCTCAGCTGAATGAAACCATATTGAATCTTCTTCTTTGCTCATCCTGACCTCTGAAAAGATGATGGGCTCCTCCAAATCACCTTTATTTTTGTACCACATAAGCCTGAGCCCAGTGCTCTGGGCCATGCTATAGTTGGTGCGAATATAACTGTAGAAAAGGGCACATTTCACCCGTACTGGTTCACCTGCCAAAGCCATGTATGTCTTGAGATCCACTGACCAGTCAATGCAGCCATCCACTGAAAGAAAACCAGATTGGGCATGAAATGCAGTGAGTGTTGTTAATGCTAATTATAAGAGCAACAATTATTGCCAACATGTACTGAGGACTTACTGTGATCCAGGCTTTACAGAATTTTCATATCAAATTCTTTACATAGATTACCTCATTAAATCTTCCCAATGATCCTTTAAGATATATAAGTATCCTCCTTAGACCTGGGAAGAAAGGATCCCTGGTCTATCCCTGTGTCTCTGGGGAATTCCCAGTCCTCTACAGTAAACCTCTGCTTGCAGTTAACTGGATCCTCCAAGGAGTTTCAGCACTGGTGCTTATGTGGCTGTCCTGGGGTCCCACTGCAAGGTCCCAATTCTAGCAGAATGGCCTGGCAAATGGATTAATCCTGTTAGTCGTGTGGTATTTGCTTCACAGGATTGTGAAAGACTGGACTACTAGGATGACACGGACATGTTGATTTTAGGTGACTTAAATTGTTTGGACAGAAGCCCCACAAAAGAAATACTTCCAGTGGACCCTTGTACAGCCTAGGAGCAGCCCTGGGATTCACATTTTTATGATTGTATTTTACAAAAAAAAGAAAACAGATCAGACAAGTTTAGTGATTTTCCTAAGGTCACCTGGCTAATAAGTGATAGAAAACCAGTCTCTGATTCTACAGACTGTGTTCTTTACCTCTACCCTATAGTTCCTCTGCCTATAATTGTGACAGGAATGACTGTGTTATTTATTTGCCTTTGAGAAAAGTTGGAAGCAATAGGCACCTAAAGTGATTATTTGCCATTATCTATATGCCAGTTTTCCATGGTATGACCTATTAATAGCAGATATTTAATCACAGTTCGATTTCTTTTTATACCCTAAGGCCTCCCTCACTGTTTAGCCAGTATTTGCTCATGGGAATACATTATATTAATGTCAGCTTTAATCAAAAATATTAGGGTGGGTGAATCTCCCATTAAAGAAAGACATATATAGTAAATTCCCTCTTTTCCAAAATGGCTGGAAATGAGACACTGGCTAATTTAATATGCTAGTCAACACAATTAGCATAGATATTCTACCTCCAATTACTTAATTTCAAAGAATTTCATCAAATTATGCTACCTTTATATTACCTGATTATCCTTTACAAAATAGTCCTTTCATAAAATGTATAAACACTGTCATTTTAAAATTATATGATTACTTATAATCTTATAAACTGATCTGCTTCCTTTTTTTTTAGAAATTGAGAACCCTGTACCGAAGTGTGTTTATCTTTTAACCTCAGTTGACAGGAAGCTTGGGGATAAGTGCAATACTCAAGTGCAATAACTAACTATCTTACCTCCAGATTTTACTTTCTCTCTACAAGGGTTCTTTTTTTTTAATGTTTATTTAATTTTGAGAGAGAAAGACAGACAGAGCCCAAGCGAGGGAGGGGCAGAGAGATAGGGAGACGGAGAACCTAAAGCAGGCTCCTGGCTCTAAGCTGTCAGCACAGAGCGCAATGTGGGGCTTGAACTCACAAATCATGAGATCATGACCTGAGCCAAAGCCAGATGATTAACTGACTGAGCCACTCAAGCATCCCCTCTTTATACACGGGTTCGTGACCTGGGGCTCAAGGATACCCAAGGTGGGTACCTGGATAGACTTCAAGGTTTTTGTGCCTATTTGCATAGTTATACTCTTCTGGGGAGATGTTCCACAGCTCTTTAAGAGATTTTTGAAGGGGTCTACAGCCTAAGAAAGTTTCTGGCCTCTGTGGATTCTAGAATCTCTTTCTGACTTCATTTTCCACTGCTCTACTATATATGGGTTTTTATTATAAACTGCCTCAAATCCTCTTCTGTATGAGGAATATTCATTAGAAATAGATTAATAATCAAATAAATACTTCATTCTAAATTTATACTGAAGGGCATTTGAACTTTCTTTGAGGATTCAGAAACCACCATATTCACCACTATGAATTTTGATGATCATTGTGCACTGTTGAAGGCAAGAAGGTACAACCGGACTAGACTAAATATGTACTGATGACAAGCTATTTCTTGGAGGGGGGGGGCTTTTTTAACTCACTCCCTGATATTGGTTGTTTACCTGTCATGTATCAGTCTCATAACTATGAATAATACAGAAGAGAAACATGAAGGGGCAAGATGGTGGAGAAGTCTGGAGTTCTGTATCTCCCAGCTGCATCTCTCAAACAAAGAAGGGCTGAAGCCAAAAGACTCTGAACTGCAAGATGCTGGGAGGAAAAGAAACGGAGTCCACTAAAAAGACAGCCTCATAGGTGCGTGATTGTGAACTGGGGAAGACAAAAATGGGCCGGCCCAGGATACAGAAACATGGAGGGGAGGGAGCCCCCTCTGAGGAGAGACAAAAAGAAGATAACGAGTGGCTGAGAAATCTTAAAAAGGTCCCTGGAAGGGAGAAAAAAGCACGACTTGGGACAGAGAGGGATCATATCATCCCATCTCTAGCTGCAGGGATTTCAGAGAGAGATCTTCTCTCTAGCTGCAGAGGATTCTTTGGGCCAGTTACCAAGGGATCACAGTCACAGTCAGATTCAGGAGGAGCTGGTCCCATACTGGATTCCCCAGTAGGAAGTGCCCAGGCTTGAGGGATTACACTCAGGGAGGTATTATTAATGCAAACAGAGTTAAGATCTGGAAATAAGCCTGGGGGCGGGACATAAAACATGGACCACCTTGGCTGTGCCCCCGGCATAGTGAGATTGGACTGAAAACAGTGTTTTGCAATGCCATGTTCGAGAGGGCACTGGGGGGGGTTGCCATTTTTCTCCCCACAACCACCAAGGTATGGCCCTAGGGAGGTATAATGAAGGCCAAACCCACCTACACCAAACCACGCCCATCTGCACTGCATAGCTGCTTGGTTACCCGAGCCTGGATACTGAAAAGGCCCCTCTCCTTGATGAACACAGATGCAACAATCCTCAACAAGAAACTAGCAAATCTAATTCAACAGCATATAAAAAGATCCATCAAAATCAAGAAGGATTCATTCCTAGATTACAGGGCTGGTTCAATATTGGCAAATCAATGTGATACATCACATCAACAAAAGAAAAGATAAAAACCATATGATTCTGTCAATAGATGCAGAAAAAGTATTTGACAAAATACAGCATCCTTTCTTAATAAAGGCCTTTGAGAAAGTCAGGTTAGAAGGAACATATTAAAACATCATAAAAGCCACTTATGAAAAGCCCACAACTAATATCATTCTCAATGGAGAAAAACTGAGAGCTTTCCCCCTGAGATCAGGAACATGAAAGGGATGTCTACTCTCACCATTGTTGTTTAACATAGTGCTAGAAGTCCCAGCATTAGCAATCAGAAAACAAAATGAAATAAAAGCCATCAGAATTGGCAAAGAAGAAGTCAAACTTTCACTTTTCACAGATGACATGGTACTCTACATGGAAAACCCAACAGACTCCACCATAAGCCTACAAGAACTGTTCCATGAATTCAGCAAAGTTGCAGGGTACAAAATCAACATACAGAAATTGGTTGCATTTTTATACACCAATAATGAAGCAACAGAAACAGAAATCAAGAAACTGATCCCATTCACAATTGCACAAAACACCTTAAAATACCTAGGAATAAACCTAACCAAAGATATAAAAGATCTGTATGATGATGAAAACTATAGAAAACTTATGAAGGAAATTGAAGAAGACACAAAGAAATGGAAAAATATTCCATGTTCATGGAGCGAAAGAATAAATATTGTTAAAATGTCATTACTACCCAAAGCAATCTACACATTCAGTGCAATCCCAATCAAAATTGCACCAGCATTCTTCTCAAACCTAGAACAAATAATACTAAAATTTGTATGGAACCCACAAAAGACCCCAATAGCCAAAGTAATATTGAAGAAGAAAACCAAAATGGGAGGCATCATCATCCCAGACTTTAGCCTCTACTACAAAGCTGTCATCATCAAGACAGGATGGTATTGGCACAAAAACTGACACCTAGACCAATGGAGTAAAATAGAGAACCAGAATTGGACCTGCAAATGTATGGTCAATTAATCTTTGACAAAGCAAGAAAGAATATCCAATGGGAAAAAGACAGCCTCTTTAACAGATGGTGCTGGGACAACTGGAAAGCAACATGCAAAAGAATGAAACTAGACCACTTTCTTACACCATACACAAAAATAAACTCAAAATGGATGACGGGCCTGAATGTGAGACAGGAAACCATCAAAACCCTAGAGGAGAAAGCAGGAAACAACCTCCTTGACCTCAAATGCAGCAATTTCTTACTCGACACATCTTCAAAGGCAAGGGATACAGAACAAAAATGAACTATTGGGACCTCATCAAGATGAAAAGCTTCTGCATGGCAAAGGAAACAATCAACAAAACTAATAGGCGGCCAACGGAATGGGAAAAGATAGTTGCCAATGACATATCAGATAAAGGGCTAATATCCAAAATCTATAAGGAACTCATCAAACTCCACACCTAAAAAAAAAAATAATCCAATGAAAAAATGGACAGAAGTCATGAACAGACACTTCTCCAAAGAGGACATCCAGATGGCCAACAGACACATGAAATGTTGCTCAATGTCACTCATCATCAGGGAAATACAAATCAAAACCACACTGAGATACCACCTCACACCAGTCAGAGTGGCTAAAATGAACAAATCAGGAGACTATAGATGCTGGTGAAGATGTGGAGAAACAGGCACCTTCCTACACTGTTGGTGGGAATGTAAACTAGTATAGCCGCTCTTGAAAACAGTGTGCAGGTTCCTCAAAAAATTAACAATAGGACTCCCCTATGACCCAGCAATACCACTGCTAGGAATATATCCAAGGGATACAGAAGTGCTGATGCATAGAAGCACATGTACCCAAATGTTCATAGCAGCACTTTCAACAATAGACAAATCATGGAAACAGCCTGAATGTCCACCAACTGATGAATGGATCAAGAAGATGTGGTTCATCTTATGCAATCGAATACTACATGGCAATGAGTAAGAATGAAATCTGGACATTTGTGGATTGAACTCAAGGGTGTTATGCTAAGTGAAATAAGTCAGGGAGAGAAGGACAGATACTGTATGTTTTCACTCATATGTGAAACAGGAGAAACTTAACAGAAAACCATGGGGAAGGGGAAGGGGAAAAATAGATAAGGAGAGGGAGGGATGCAAACCATAAGAGACTCTTAAATACTGAGAACAACCTGAGGGTTGAGGGTGTTGAGGGAGAGAGGAAAAGAGGTGATGGGCATGAAGGAGGCCATTTGTTAGGATGAGCACTTGGTGTTGTATGGAAACCAACCTGACAATAAACAAACAAAAAACTAGCAACAACAAAACAATAATACAGAGGGGAAATCTGCATTAGTTAAACCTTCTAGGTCAAGGTAAATTACTGGCAATACATCTCTGGATTAAATGTAAGTTTAATATTTATTATTTTGGGGGCACCTGGATGGCTCATTCGGTTAAGCATCTGACTTCGGCTCAGGTCATGATCTCATGGTTTGTGAGTTTAAGCCCTGTGTTTGGTTCTGTGCTGACAGCTCAGAGCCTGGAGTCTGCTTTGGATTCCGTATCTCCCTTTCCCTCTTTTCCTCTCAAGCTCTCTCTCTCAAAAATAAAGATTAAAAATGAAAAATATTGGGGCGCCTGGGTGGCTTAGTCGGTTAAGCATCCGACTTTCGCTTAGGTCATGATCTCGCGGTTCGTGGGCTCGAGCCCCGCATCGGGCTCTGTGCTGACTGCCAGCTCAGAGCCTGGAGCCTGTTTCAGTCTGTGACTCCCTCTCTGACCCTCCCCTGCTCGCGCTGTCTCTCTCTCTCTCTCCTAGAAATAAATAAAACATTAAAAAAAATGAAAAATATTGTTTTATCATCTTTTTTAAATGAATTTTATATTATTCCATTTTAATGGATTATCTGTAACACTGTTCCCATGCAATCAATAACAACAAAAACCTGGAGGTGATTTTTAAAAAACTATATAATAGTCCAATTCCCCCCCCCCAACTCTAAGATGCACAGCAAGGTAACTAATTTGGCTCAACAAAGTAGCTTCAACCTCTATAATTACTTAATATGAAAAAAAAAACTTTTGGAATGTATTTTCCATTTGTTCCCTAAATCCCTTTAATTACTTCCTTTCAGTGATCTGCTGTATAATCTACACCTTTACAATGTTAACAGGCTGGTTTGGCCCATTAATGACAGGACATGATTGGTATTGAAGATAATCAAAATGTCTGCTCCTGAGACACAAAGATCATGATCAAAGGCAGTTGAAGACATTTAACAGCCCTTACAATTAGCTTCATCATACATACCTTAAGAGTATACTGAGAATTCATTTCCTTTTAAGTACTATCTGAGCAAAATTTATTTGATTTAATAGATCCATAGTTTCTTTTCCTCTGTACTCTTGTTTAGCTAGCAAAGAGGGAGTATTTAGTTATAAAGTAGTCAATAGACAAAAAAACAGCCTTGCAGTAATGCAGAAAACAATTTCCAAATATTATCCCTTTATTCTTTTCCTTTAGCATCCACAATACAAGGTTACAATATAAGGTATTTCAAGAGACCTGAGGGAATCTTCCACAAAAGCAAAGGGTATAATACCAGGGATCCGTAAAGGGCCATCTGGCACCAAATATTTTCCCACACTGAACTGTCATCAGTAGAAATCCATTCCCATGAGTTAAAGCATTATAGTCTTATACCTAGAGAGTATTAGACTATTACTAGATTTCAACATGATGGTATGATTTGTTTCTCTTGAATTGCTATTCCTAGGAAACAAATCGATAGTGGGGCAAAAGAGGATAGAATACAAGATAGTACATTTATTTTTTATATGAGAGTAGTGAAGCAACTAAGAAAGATGTACTATGGTAAGAGACCTAGAAAGACAGGTGGCAAGGCAGTATGAAGGAAGTGAAACTGTGAGGTTAAGGGAGACGCACTGAAAGGTGTGAGAGGGTCACAAAAAGGCAGGAAGAAGACAAAGGCCACATACAATTCAATTAGCCAAGGGTTGTTGCAGGAATCAAAGATGGTGCCACCAGAAGTCGCCAGGGCAAGTCAAGTTTCTACCATGAGAAGGAGTTTGCAACAACATGCCACATTTTCAGAGCTCCTCACATGTTGGCACTTTATACATATTTAGCAAGTATAGAATGGTGATGCAGCTGACAAAGGTGCAGACTATGTCCAGGTTGGGGACATAGTGGAATTGAGTAGCCCACAGAGGAAGCCAACCTGCAAGCTTGATCTCATCAACACAGTGATCTACAGTCCAGAGTGATCCAGCCCCATTCTGTTCACAATTCCAGTCATGCCTATTTAAGTTGGACACCAAAGGGCTCCTGAGAAAAGTGGTTTCTGGACAGACCAGCTTCTCTCACAGGTGATTTGAGAACTGAGTTTCACTGACCAGCCACAAATGTAAATAGAGGCACTACAATAAGGGAAACGCTTTTTCCCCCAAAACAGTGAAATTCTACAGTTGGATTGAAGCTTGCTACAGCACAAGCCCATTAAAAGTATAAGTGAATGCATGCCTGTTCTCTGCTTCACAATAACTCAGTATGGTTATAAATATTCCCATCATTCCATTAGAAAAGATGTCCTATTTCTAAATTATCCATTCTCTGTTTACTTTTAAGTCTTATGAATAGCAATTCACGTATTTTTAAAAAGCTATATTTCTTCAGATTCTCATCTCTACTCCCTAGATTTACATTTCTGTAAAACCCAGGTCTCTATTTTAGTCATTTTCATTCCAGTATTCCAAACAAGTATGTTCTTAGTAATCATGACATGAAGATTAGAGGAAGAGGGGGAGGAGGAAACACATAAAGGGATATACCAGTGTCCATGCAATTTATTTTTCCAAGAGGAGATTCCTAGGGGTAAAATCTAATACAATACCTTTGAAAGTGCCCTGAGCAACAAAAGAAAATCTATAAGCCTTGGCTTCCTCCTCAATACAACTTGCCACACCTTCCCACTGTGAAAACATAGCCCTGAGAAAAAATTTATTAATTCCTAAAAGAGAACAAGATGTTATTGTCAACAATGATTATACTATTATTTTGGACAAACAAATATTATATACAATAAAGTTACAGACTGTGATGGACATGTGCATTACAATTTTTATTGTGGGATAGGACATATAGATATGTATAGAATTGCCAATTCTGGATTTTTACCCCAAGATGGAAATCTGTTTAGGTAAAATGGCTAATTAGCACAGGAGAAAATATGCAAGCTCCAGATAACTTGATGACATTCATTACAATTTAAGTACATCTGGTACTAGTTTATTATGTGTTTGTGATTAATAAATCGATTCGTTAACCCACCTGTTTTCTTGTAACTATGTCAACTATATTCTTTTCGTTTTTACAGCAACTCTCCTGTTTGTGATCAATGGGGCAATTGTTGGGGGCAATTCATTAAATCACCACTAGAGGGGGAGCTGTCCAAGTTTTTTGTGCAGCACTCACATTTTCTGCACCTGACCTCTAAAAACTTAAGAAATTGGTATCTGCCAACCACTGGTTGCTGGGGAAGGAATCACAGTACACTTCTGGGGATGCACCACTGTAGGTGATAGAGGGAGCCAAAAGTTGAGCATGCAACTGAGTTCTTGCTCAAACTGGTAACCAGGTTACACACACAGCAGGTGGATGACCCAGCACAGAAAGATGCAATAGCAGCCACTGGTATTATTTGGGCACTTAGTACAGAACAGTTAGGTGCTGTAATAGGTGCTTTGCCTTCATTTTTCTCATTTCATTATCATGTTGACCCCGGGAGGTAGGGACTCTTATCATTCTCATTTTACTGAGGAGAAAAAAAACTCAGTGTTTAAATGACTTGCTCAAGGTCACTCAGGTTGTGGTGGTAGGGTGTGAATCCCAGTGCAGGTGAGTTGGACTCCAGAATTTATGTTCCTAATCACTGCGTGTTCTATATGCTGTCTCCTATACTCATGCTAGCTCATGAGCCATTAAAATATTAAAATTTGCTTGATGCTATCCAAACTGTCATATGTATTCCAAAGAACACATGCCTGTCCTAGAGAGTAGACCTTTCCAGCTGAGTGATAATCTATCCTCAAATAATAACTATCGTGGGAATAATAGCCATCAAGTAATGCATGCCAATTATTTATCTATGAATTGCACACAGTACTTACAGAGTAATGCACTCTTAATAATTTGTGTACTTGATTTAACCTCTGAAGATCAGCTCTGAAACTTCAGTCAATTCTATCTAACCCATATTGATTTATTTAAAATTAAATATTTAGGGATTATCACCCAATTCCTAAAATTATAATCTAGGAATAGAGTTGGTGTTTATTTTAACATTTGTATTTGTGTAATATAATTACTAAACATAATGTTATTCTCTTTATTCTTAATATTTCAACGTGGGAGTTAAATGATTTTTCTTTCTCTCAGCTCTCCCCCAAATACACATCTAAAGACAAGTTTCTTTGTATTTATACCCATCACAGTGAATATTATCTGCCTCAAGTGGGCAGTCCCAAGCACAAGAAGTTAAACTCGTTAAGAAGTAAATGGCTTGCACCCTTACTCCTGGACCAATGCCTCCTTGCCACTAGGCTGGAAATACGGACAGAGCTATTTCATCATTTTAAAATAAAGTTCTGTCAGTAGAAAAAAATATTTTAAAACTTTCATCTGTGCATCAGTATCCATCAATAGAGAAAATATTCCCCACTCCAGCTCTAAAAATACAATGTGTGATTATTTCTTCAGGTTTTAAAAAGCATTTCTACACTTTTTATGAATTGGATTATACACTTTCCTTTCACACTTTTACCCCCTACCATTCATCAGTGAGAAAGTTCTGCCTAAATGAAATCTTTCATCTCATTTCAACCTAGTTATTATGCTTAATAATGGGGTGGCAACCATCATCATTTCCCTTTCATTACAGGATCTATGCTATGCTTTGTCAAGATCATTCCTTAGATCTTTACCCGACAAAAGAGCCTCAATTATGTTCTGGAGGTGAAGCCACGTGAAACATTTCAACCAACTCCTCAACTCCTGATTACCTAAGGCCTGGTGAGAGCTCCCTTGGGAATTAGTCACTAGCCAGGAGCCCTTCTCAGATGCACTGATGTTAATTGGAGGCTGCAGCCGCAAATGAGCCTGTGGCACTGCCGGCCAACCCCTCTAGCAGACTTTCTGCTGTCCCGTCAAATCCAGAATGCTTGGCAGTGAGTTTATCTTCCATGCCAAATCTGCTCCACCTCCTATGTTCGCAGTTATCCAAATCAAAATCTTCGAAAATTAGGGGCGCCTGGGTGGCTTAGTCGGTTAAGCGTCCGACTTTCTCTTGGGTCATGATCTCGCGGTTTGTGGGTTCGAGCCCCGCGTCGGACTCTGTGCTGACTGCCAGCTCAGAGCCTGGAGCCTGTTTCAGTCTGTGACTCTCTCTCTCTCTCTGACCCTCCCCTGCTCACGCTGTCTCTCTCTCTCTCTCTCAGAAATAAACATTTAAAAAAAAAAATCTTCGAAAATTATCCCTGAATCTTGCCTTTCCCTTCCCACTGACCAACCCCTGCTCCTCCCATAAACATTAAAGCTTGTCATTTCTGAAAAGTTAAATTCTTCCACTCATCTCCATCTTCATAGATGTGAAAGTCCAGGTCCTTCTCATATCTTGTTTGGACTATTGTAATTTCCTTCTAAATTATTCTCCAACTTCTCATTCCAATCTGTTCTTTAAACTGCTACCAAAGTGATGTTACTAAAGTATATGACCATGTCGTTTCACTGGTCAAAACCTTTAGTGACTCCCAGTATGCAAATCCCTAAGCCTAGCTCCCCTGGCTCATCCTAGACTGCTTGTCTTTTCTGCCCCTCCCTATTCACATCCTACACTTCAGTCAATACTCACCTTCCCTGAATATGCAAGTCACTTCTCTCTGCCTTTGCTCTTCTGGCTTCTTCCTCTAGAATCCCCTTGCCTCTGTGCCTATCTATTGAGATCCTACTAATCCTCCAACATCCAGCTTCAAATGCCACTTCTATGAAACTGTACTTTATTGCCCCGTGTGAATCCTTTCCCCTCACCATATGTTTGTCTACACATCTTCCCAGTTAGATGGGCATCTCATTTACTCTGTATTCCTAGGACAAGGTCCAGTGCATTGTACATAGAAGGCACTCATTAAATCTTTATGGGATGAAATCATGTGGGTTTTTTTCTCCCAAATTTACTAATAATCAAAAGACGTTTGTGTTTATCAAAGACCTTAAGATTCCTCCTACTGCTACCCACCACCGAAAGCAGTGATGTGTCCAAACCCTGATAGGAATGTCAGGAGATAAACTCCAATGTACAAAATGTATTCACAGTAACAAATGACTGCCATCTTTCCGTTAGCCAGCATCACTAGAAACAGGAATAACAAAATAAACTCTATGCCACATCCTTGTCCCAGAACGTACAATTCCCTGGTAAGTCAGCCAAAATCACCAACTCTACTAACCAAGCCCTTCCAAATCAGACAGCTTGCTCTTGACAGACTGACCTCCTCACTCCCAGTCCTACAGTAGCCCTGCTTGTCAGGTGACAGGTATGCTGTGGGCCCTTGTCCACTTAGCTCTTTCCTGTCTGCACCCTCATACCATTTCTCCCACCTTCCATACCTCCCCAAACAAATCGTAGTCATGCCCAGACTTTAGTTCACCTAGGTGTCAAGTTAGGAGTGGCATCCTTGTTTTCCTACCATATTACTTGGCACATTAGTTCAACATCAGAGACTCCTTGTGGTTTTTTTTTTTTTAATTTTTCATTTCATCTCTCTCCTCAAGTACCTCATGGACCAGACACTTAGTAGGTCTTACTGACTATAGTGTTATATATTCTCATTACATGAGAGCTTGCACAACTAAGTGCTAATGAGTGAACTGTTTTGGTTAATTAATTTCCACATTAGCTATACATTAACTTTGGACTGTTGAAAAGCTTTTCAAAAACATCCAAACCCACATGCAAAAATTCTCAACAAGAAACTAGCAAATTGAATTCAACAGCATATAAAAAAAATTATTCACCATGATCAAGTGGAATTCATTCCTGGGCTACAGAGCTCCTTCAATATTCACAAATCAATCAGTGTGATACATCACATTAATAGAAGAAAGGATAAGAAACATGTGATCCTGTCAATAGATGCACAGAAAAATATTTGACAAAATACAGCATCCTTAATAAAAACCCTCAAGAAAGTTGAGATAGAAGGAACATACTAAATATCATAATCATATATGAAAAGCCCACAGCTAATGTCCTCCTCAATGGAGAAAAACTGAGAGCTTTCCCCCTGAAATCAGGAACATGACAGGGATGTCTACTCTCACCACTGTTGTTTAACAAAGTGTTGGAAGTCCTAGCATCAGCAATCAGACAACAAAATGAAATAAAAGGCATCAGAATTGGCAAAGATGAAGTCAAACTTTCACTTCGTGCAGATGACATGATAATCTACATGGAAAACCCAAAAGATTCCACGAAAAGACTCCTAGAACTGATACATGAATTCAGCAAAGTCACAGGGTGCAAAATGAATGTACAGAAATTAGTTGCATTTTTTTAAAATTTTCAATGTTTTATTTCTGAGAGAGAGAGCAGGGAGGGTCAGAGAGAGAGGGAGACACAGAATCTGAAACAGGCTCCAGGCTCTGAGCTGGCTGTCAGCACAGAGCCCGACACGGGGCTCGAACCCACAAACCACGAGATCATGACCTGAGCCGAAGTCAGCTGCCCAACCGACTGAGCCACCCAGGCGCCCCAGTTGCATTTTTTATATACCAATAATGAAGCAACAGAAAGAGAAATCAAGCAACTACTGCCCATCTGGATGTCTTCTTTGAAAAAGTGTGCATTCATGTCTTCTGCCCATTTCAAGCAAGTGATTCCATTCACAATTGCACCAAGACCCATAAAATACCTAAGAATAAACCTAAAGATATAAAAGACCTGTATGTTGAAAACTATAGAAAGCTTATAAAGGAAATTGAAGAAGACACAAAGAAATGAAAAAACATTCTATGCTCATGGATTGGAAGAATAAATACAGTTAAAATGTCATTACTACCCAAAGCAATCTACACATTCAATGCAATCCCAATCAAAATTGTACCAGCATTCTTCTAAAAGCTAGAACAAACTATTCTAAAATTTGTATGGAACCACAAAAGTCCCCGAATAGCCAAAGTAATATTGAAGAAGAAAACCAAAATGGAAGGCATCACAATCCCAGACTTTAGCCTCTACTACAAAGCTGTAATCATCAAGACAGTATGGTATTGGCACAAAAACAGACACATAGACCAACGGAATAGAATACAGACCTCAGAATTCTCAATGTCACTCACCATCGGGGAAATACAAATGAAAGCCACACTGAGATACAACCTCACACCAGTCAGAGTGGTTAAAATGAACAAATCAGGAAACTACAGATGCTGGCTAGGATGTGGAGAAATGGGAAACCTCTTGCACTGTTGGTGGGAATACAAACTTCTGCAGCTTCTCTGGAAAAGAGTGTGGAGGCTCCTCAAAAAATTTAAAAATAGAACTACCCTATGACCCAGCAATAGCAGTACTAGGAATTTATCCAAGGGATACAGGGGTGCTGATGCATAGGGACACATGTACTTCAATGTTTATAGCAGCACTTTCAACAATAGTCAAATTGTGGAAAGAGCCTAAATGCCCATCAACTGATGAATGGATAAAGAAGATGTGGCTTATATATACAATGGAATACTACTTGGCAGTGAGAACGAATAAAATCATGCCATTTGCAGCAACGTGGATGGAACTGGAAAGCGTTATGCTGAGTGAAAAATGGAAGTCAGAGAAGAACAGATATCATATGTTTTCACTCATATGTGGATATTGAGATACTTAAAAGAAGACCATGAGGGAAGGAAATGGAAAAAAAATATTTACAAACAGAGAGGGAGGGAGGCAAACCACAAGAGACTCTTAAATACTAAGAACAAGATGAGGGTGGTTGGGGGGAGAGGGGAAAATAGGTGATGTGCATTGAGGAAGGCACTTGTTGGTATGAGCACTGGGTGTTGTATGTAAGCCAGTTTGAAAATAAATTATTTTCATGAAAAATTAAAAGAATAAAATGAAAAAATAATAAAATATAAAATAAAACATCCAAATCCTCAACTGACACCTATTGATGTCAATACCTATCAAAATAACACAGCATTCTTGACAGAGCTAGAACAAACAATCCTAAAATTTGTATGAAACCAGAAAAGACCCCGAATAGCCAAAGCAATCCTGAAAAAGAAAACCGAAGCTGAAAGTATCACACTACTGGAATTCAAAACATATTACAAAGCTGTAATCATCAAGACAGCATAGTACTGGCACAAAAACAGACACTCAGATCAATGGAACAGAATAGAGAACCCAGAAAAGGACCCACAAATTTATGACCAACTAATCTTTGACAAAGCAGGAAAGAATATCCAATGGAATAAAGACAGTCTCCTCAGTAAATGGTGTTGGGAAAACTGGACAGAAATATGCAGAAAAATTAACCTGGATCACTTTCCTACACCGTACACAAAAAAATAACTCAAAGTGGATGAAAGACCTAAACGTAAGACAGGAAGCCATCAAAATCCTAGAGGAGCAAGCAAACACAAACCTCTTTGACCTCAGCTGCAGAAACTTACTCAACACATCTCAGGAGGCAAGGGAAACAAAAGCAGAAATGAACTATTGGGACCTCATCAAAATAAAAAGCTTCTGCACAGTGAAGGAAAGAATCAGCAAAACTAAAAGGCAACTGATGGAATGGAAGAAGATATTTGCAGATGACCCATCAGATAAGGGGTTAGCATCCAGAATCTATGAAGAACTTATCAAACTCAACACACAAAAAAACAAATAATCCAGTGACGAAATGGGCAAAACACATGAATAGACACTTTTCCACAGAAGACATCCAGATGTCTAACAGACACATGAAAAAATGCTCAACATCACGCATCATCAGGGAAATACAAATTAAAACCACACTGAGATACCATCTCACTCCATTCTGAATGGCTAAAATTAACAACTCAGGCAACAAGAGATGTTGGCAAGGAGGCAAAAAAAGAGGATCTCTTTTTCACTCCTGGTGGGAATGCAAACTGGTACAGCCACTCTAGAAAACAGTATGGAGATTCCTCAAAATCTTTAAAATAGAACTACCCTAAGACCCAGCAATTGCACCACTAGGTATTTATCCAAGGGATACAGGTGTGCTGTTTCAAAGAGGCACATGTACACCAATGTTTATAGCAGTGCTATAAACAATAGCCAAGTATGGAAAGAGCCCAAATGTCCATTGAAGGATGAATGGATAAAAAAGAATGGTGTATATGTATACAATGGAGAAGAATGAATATATGGCAATGGAGAAGAATGAAATCTTTCCATTTGCAACTATGTGGATGGAACTAGAGGGTATTATGCTAAGCAAAATTTATCAGAGAAAGACAAATATCATATGACTTCACTCATATGAGGACTTTAAGACAAAAAACATGAAAATAAGGAAAGGGAAGCAAAAATAATATAAAAACAGGGAGGGGGAGAAAACATGAGACTCTTAAATACAGAAAACAGAGGGTTGCTGGAGGGGTTCTGGGAAAGGGGATGGGCTAAATGGGTAAGGGGTGTTAAGGAATCTACTCCTGAAATTATTGTTGCACTAAATGCTAACTTGGACGTAAATTTAAAAATGAAAAATAACAGGGGCATCTGGGTGGTTTAGTTGGCTAAGGGTCCAACTTCGGCTCAGGTCATGATCTTGCAGTTAATGAGTTAGAGTCCCACATCAGGCTCTGTGCTGACAGCTCAGAGCCTGTAACCTGCTTCCAATTCTGTGTCTCCCTCTCTCTCTGTCCCTCCCTGCTTGTGCTCTGTCTCTCTCTCTGTCTCAAAAATAAATAAACATTAAAAAAATAATAATAATAATTTTAAAATAAAACATTCAAATCCACTTTTCTGCTTTCGTAAGTAAAGAATCATGATGAGACTGAAATCTTTCTGGATTGAATAAGGATTTGTCAGGCCCTCAGGATCATCACCCTAGACCCCAATGCCAAGGCAGTATAAGAAAAGGGCATAACAGAGTGAAAAGAGCATAGAGCTAGCTACAGATCAGAGACCTTGGGTTCTCATTTCACCTCTGTCTGTTTAAAAAGATGAATGACATTTGAGAAAGTCAGCTTCTACCCTGAAAAGAAATGGAGGCATTAATCTAGACAAACTCTAAGGAAGCACCAATAAATCAGATTATCTGATTGCTGGTAAGGTCTTTAGTCAGGAAGACAAGCTGCATATGTGCTAAATTGAAAAATCTCCCCCTGGCAACATTATTTTTGACTTTATTTCTTAATTTCAAAATTACAGAGAACTAAAAAGAATAATATTACAAATTCCCATGATTTTACCATCCAAATTTAATAATGTAAACTTTTTCCAATTTGCTTTCTGTAGCTTTGTTTTATTAAAGAAATAAAGCATTGCAGATATAGCTAATGCCCCATTTAATCACCATACACAGTCCCATCCTTACCTCAAACCCCTGTCTGGGTATAACCACTATTCCTTCCAACTTTTAGATTCTTCCATACATAAATAGGTACCCTGAAAAAAATTACTGTAGTGACTAAAAGTTTCTTACAATGAGGATATAGGTGGGAATGAAAGCCAATTAACTAACGGCTCTTATGATGTGGGTTCCAGTTAACTGAGGTCTAAGAGACTGTGCTCAGACCTGTGCACATACCCATAACATGCACACTGCACCTCTCTCACACAGAAACCCTAGTGGGAGCAAACCTCAGAGTCTACAGGTGTTTTCTGCCCGAAGTTAGTTGTTTCTATGTCATGTGCTGCCCCACAGATTTCACAGATAAGACCTCTGATACTGTCGAAGTTCTGCTCTGTTATGGGGAAAGTTCTGATTAATGGCGGAAACACAATTGCTACTCATCAAATAGTCAGGTTCTAAAAGTTACGAGCAGGGCCCACATCTCCTACTCTGCAGTTGGCTGCCTGTATTGCAAATCAAATTTGGATACAGGACTCCAAAGTAAGAGCCGATTAGGGCTTAGTCATCTTCTTTAGATGACTTATTCCTTCTCCATTTGCAAGTTTAGCACACCATCTGGCCACCATAAACCCTTCATCTTGCTGAGCTAACCAAATAATGGAAACTCTCTCTGCTGGTTCTGTGACAGTCTCTAAGGATTAAATACATCAGTGCATTTCAAGTGCTTAGAACAGTGCCTGGAACACAGACAGTAGTCAGCAAGTCTTTCCTATTACTGCTTCAATTAATACTACTTCTATGAACTATATATCTATTTTATTACTTCTTCTACTGTATTTCCCAAGCATTTATATGTGACAATACATATTTATTTCAATAAAAAGTGTCACATGTAACCTCTTTATATTAAAGGTAGGTCATTAAATTGTTTTTTTTTTAATATAAGGCAGGAGTAAGTCACAACACCTATAAATTTCATTTCAAAGGGTCATTTTGAAGTATTTTAACATGTGTTTTCATATTAATTACATATGATAGTGTAGAGTAATATGTGTATACATATACTTGGTATATGCTATATAATAAAAATACAATATAAATCAGTTGCATATAATTTTACATTTTATAAATTACATATAGATTTACAACTGCAAATCATAGTGGTTCATAAATGTGCATATATTTATATAACATATATACTTTAAGTTTATGTAAATCATAATGTATATTTATAGTATAAAGTAAGTTGTTATAACTAAATGTATTTATAAGTTAACTATAATAGTTTGATTCACATGAAATGGGTGCTTTTATAAGTCAAAAATGTTAAATATTGACAATTTCTTCATTCATCCTAATATATGCCTTATATAAAATATTATATATTTAAATAAATATTTATCATATAAAGTTGTAACTATCCTAAAAAGGAAGTGTAGGACTAAATAAAGTTGAGACTTCCATCTTAGTCGGTAAACATTTTTTTTTTTTTTTGTGCTAGGGCCCTTCTGATAATTCATAAAACCAGCAGAGCTTCTAGCTTCTAGGCCATTCCAATGGCTGTGCCCTAAGCCTAGTACGCCGTTCCCTGAGATATCCACTTAGCTCACTGGCTGCCAACCTCCTTCACTTCTCTGTTCAAATAAGTTGGGGATGGGGGCAATTACTGATTCCAGGCCTAACTGGACAAGTGGATGGGTGGCTTGATAACCACCACTCATTCACATTATCTCCAGAAGCATCTCCCAGACCCTGAACACTTCCTTCCCTTACCCCATACACCAAGCACATCTGATCCCCATCCACTCACAATGTGTACATGGTCCGCACCATAACTCCAGCCTCATTTAGATCGGTGTCCAGGAAGGGTGATAATGGAAGGGAGAAAACAGTTTCTCCCCTCCTCCGCCTCCAGCGGCAGCCCCGCCCGGTCCCCCTTCCCCCTGCCCCCTTCCCCCATCCCCACTCCTCTACTTCCGGACTTGGGAGCGGTGGCAGCCATAGGGCATCTGGAAGGCAGGTCAGCTCGCTGGCCTCAAGGAGGAAAAGTCCGCAACACTGGCTCGGTGGAGCGCCTCTCCCCAGCGACCGACGCTAGAAGGTAGCGCTCTTGGGAGAGCGTGCCGAGGCGTGCCAAGGGCTGAGGGGCCGCGGGCCGGCCAGGAAGCCTGTTCCTCAGCCGCGGGTGGGGCGATTGGTGG
Source organism: Proteles cristata cristata (assembly GCA_017311185.1). Lineage (NCBI taxonomy): Eukaryota > Metazoa > Chordata > Mammalia > Carnivora > Hyaenidae > Proteles > Proteles cristata. Next base: position 750 of record JAESUZ010001443.1, on the reverse strand, counting down.
ATGCGGCGCAGCTTAAGTACCTATAGCACAGACGTGGCCGAGAGGGTGCTCAAGGGGGCGCCATCCACTGCGCAGCTGGCCCAAGCTATCCCCGCCAGGGAGAGGGCCCCGTTCGGAGCACTTCCTGGGTGTAGCGTGCAGCTGCGTAGCGTTGGCGCCATAGTTATGCTTTCACTAACCCGGATGCTGGCCTTGCCTTCTCGCTCTCGGAAGTGGGTATGGTAATACGACATTCTGTGATGTTACTATGTGCACTTAGGGTAACATTAAAGAACTAATATATGTCACTGTGCCCGGGTATTGACTGTCCCCCTGGTAAAAGGGGCATAATTATAGCACATCCATAATAATACTGTCTGCAGTTAAATTAATATTATAATGTTATAATAGTTAACTAGGAAGCACCATCAGGAGGACTTATGCTATGCTTTACTTTTTGTTAATTATGGATAATTGTCGTGCATCCGTTATTATTTGTGTTTACATTAGTATATTTAATTATTTCACCTTTATGGTATCTATTATTATAACTCAGTTTATAATTAAGTGATTATGCCATTGATCATTATTATAATGAATACTACAAATGTATTAATTCTTATTATGTATACTATAATTGTATTATTTACTACAAGTATTACAATAAGTGTTAACACAGTTTAATCTCTAATAAATATAATTTTTTTGTAATGTTTTATTTATTTCTAGGAGAGAGATAGAGAGAGCGTGAGCAGGGGAGGGTCAGAGAGG
>JAESUZ010001442.1:0-91170 GCA_017311185.1 Proteles cristata cristata | reverse complement strand
CCAAACACAACTATGTCATCACCTTACTTTGTTATTTTTACCTTGGAGCAACATTTACACTTGATCTTGTCAAGAAGGAAAAGCTCATCAAAGTATATGTTTTGTTCAGTGCTTCATGAGGTATGCAGATACTTCTAGATTCTCTCTTGCATGCTTTACTGAATTCTTTGCAAACTCTTTGCTCTCCGTCTGTTCTCATCCGGCTCTGAGACCTATTTTACTCGGGTTTTCAAGTATGGACAAGTTTTTACAAGTAAGCCTACTTTACAGGTTTGGTAAATTCTTTATAAATGGAATGATGGGTTGTGGTTTAGTTAACCGTGTCCAGGTTTTCACACAAAACTGCTGGAAATTTCTGGTCTTTGGCATAACCTTTGTGAAATACACATGTATATGAGGGATCTAAACTTTGTTTTAAAACAAGCTTTGGTTTTAGCAAAACTTACCCAGAAGTTTGCAAACTTTATTAATTGCAATTAAATGAGACCTTTCCCTCAGCTTTTTCAACCTGGGTTAATATGATAAAAAGGAAATATCTGAAGTGGATTTTTATTAACATGATTGCATTTCCTTGGGCAAGCATCTTTTTTTTTCTTCCCCTTACTTGAAGGGAGAAGAGGGGCTGAGGGAGAGAGTGAGAGAATCTTAAGTAGGCTGCACACCCAGCACAGAATCTGACATGGGGCTTGATCTCACGACCCTGAGATCATGACCTGAACCTAAATCAAGACTTAGGTGCCCTGCAAACAGTTTCTATAAAGCTGTTAACCAGCATTTTTTAAATGTTTTTTTAAAATTTATTTCTAGGAGAGAGAGAGAGGGAGAGAGACAGCGTGGGCAGGGGAGGGTCAGAGAGAGAGGGAGACACAGAATCTGAAGCAGGCTCCAGGCTCTGAGCTGGCAGTCAGCACAGAGCCCGACGCGGGGCTCGAACCCACGAACCGCGAGATCATGACCTAAGCGAGAGATGCTTAACCGACTAAGCCACCCAGGCGCCCCAGCTGTTAACCAGCTTTAACTGCTATCCACCACAGCAAAAACATCTTTGATTTCAGAGTAAAGAATGATAAGGCCATGAATTACAGGTTTTGTGTATTTTATTTTTTACTTGTTTTTATTAGTATAGTACCTCCTGTAGTTAGAACACTACCAAACCCTCTCTCTCTAAATCTGAGAGTATGCCAGAGCGCCTGCGTGGCTCAGTCGATTAAACATCTGACTCTTGATTCTGCTTGGGTCATGGCCTCCCATTTCGGGAGATGGAGCCCCAAATCCAGCTCCATGCTGATAACCTGGAGCTTATTTGGGATTCTCTCCCTCTCTCTCTCTCTGTCCCTCACCCCATGTTTGTGCTGTCTCTCCTGCTCTCTTTCTCTCTCAAAATAAATACACTTTAAAGATAAGATAAAATAAAAATTGCTTTCCTCTTTTAAAAAAAATATTGGAGTATATCATATATTCCAAGTAAAACTTGGGGCCTATTATCTGTTCCTCATGTGAGGATGGGGAATTTGAATTTTGTGATGTCTGAGCCTTTGGGAAGTGGGTGGGGTTGCCTAATGGTAGGTATGGCTATTCTTGAGGTTTCTTTTCCTGAGTTGGTGATAATGGGATGAATTACCTTCAACACCCATTACTTTACCAGTAAATTCAAGGCGTGAAGTGTCATTTATGGTCATGTTCCTTCTTTGTAAGGTTTCACAAGGTGTTTTGAACATTTGGTGTTTATTGAACATTTATAGCCATTACAGTAAGGTCCAACCCCTTTGTTATTTTTTTTTTGTTTCAATTAGTTTTACATTGTTTCAGTTAGGTCTTATTGCTAATGTTGGAAATAGGCTGCTGGATAGGATTTTAAAACTATTCTTAAAAGTGCTCTTCTTTTTTCTACTCACATTGTAAATATATTTTGCTCTAGTTTACAAATTTACAAAAAGAGTATTGTTTGGGGGAATATGTCAAAATATCTTCAGATACCTTCCATTATATTCTTTGTTGCATAGTTGTGTTTTCATCTTCATTTCTGTTTTATTAAGAGGTTTTCTTTTACTTTAGGAATTTGAAGTCTGTCAAAACAGTGCATTAAATGATTCTGAATCCTCATAATACAGTGTTTCATTTTCTTCTCCTGGTGATGGGCAGCCTGAAATGGAATTGTGACAGGTCTATAACCTTCTCTGTACATCCTGACCAAGAGAGCTTTCAAGCCTCTAGACTTGATCTAGGATTAGGCTGTAAAGAAATTGGTTGGTTAGCAAGGATGGGTAAGAACTTTCTGGAATGCTTGGTACTTGTAATGTTTGTTTGTTTGGAAGCAGGGCATTAGATTTTCCTGTGTGCGGTTTTTTTTTTTTTTTAGGTGTTTATAGAACATGACCATCTTTGTGCACTGGTTACATTGAAAATCTCCTTTTCTCTGTTTACAATGTTACTGACAGAAAAAGAGCAAACGAAAAGTCTATTTATACAACTTGGATTGGTTTTCTAGTTGAAAATTTATTTTAAATACCTAAAAATCATAACAGGGTTACTTTGCATGAGGCTTGTATATTGTACCACTTTGCTTTTGAGAAAACGTTTTGAATGGAAGAAGTGTCAGTTGGATTTTGGCAAATACAACTGGGTCAGCTACTGGACCATGCAAACTCCTGATCTCTTCCCACTAAAAGAGTGTTATCCTTGAATCCGCTTTGTCTACTGGCATCCCATAGTGGCTAACTCTTTTTCCTTGAATTGTACTTCCACAGCAGATGGTGTTGAATGTATGCATATATTTTTGTGATCAGTGTCAAGTTGAAGTCTGAATTAGTACAGTAGCGAAGTGTGTAATGGCAACATAGCTGTAAAGTGTTAGAGTTTTGTGTTAGATTAATTCGTTGCCATCTGTCTTTATTTTGCTCATCTTCTTCCGTGGACACCACACGAGCATTCTAAGTGCATCCTCAAAACTGTGGTGTGTGTGTCTGCATGTGCGCGCCAGCATGCAAAATTTCAACAAGAGCCAACACACCCTTCCCTGTACCCAGGGTGGAAAAAACAAAACAAAAACCAGGGGGAAAAAACCCTTTTCTTTAAAGATTTCTATTGACATTTCTAAAATTTTTACATTTATTATTTATTTTTGAGAGATGGAGTGAGACCCAGCATGAGTGGAGGAGGGGCAGACAAAGAAAGAGACACAGAATCTGAGGCAGGCTCCAGGCTCTGAGCAAACATTCAGCACAGAGCCCAATGCAGAGCTCGAACCCATGAGCCGTGCAATCGTGACCTGAGCTGAAGTCAGATGCTTAACTGACTGAGCTACCTAGGCGTCCCTCTATTGGCATTTCTAATCTTTTTCTAGATTTGATTTTTTTTTTTAAATCAACAGTTTGCTGTAGTGAGAGAGGAAGTCCTGGTATTGGAAAGGTTATGGGGATTTTACTCCAGAACCCAAAAAACCAAAGATATTGATCATTTTTGTGTTGCTGTGTTTTATCACTGGAACTCTGTTCAGCTATAAAACGTTAGCGTAAGTGGGAAGTTTTTGTAAATAGTAGCTCTTTGTGAGAAAGGAATACATAAGAACCACTGTTCCTCAGAACATACTCTTGGGTGGAATCCATTGATTAAATATGTATCATTAGCAAGGGGGGTACGGTATGCACATTATTTCCTAAAGGCAAGGAGCCATTTACTTGTAAATGACACAAGGGAATTATTTTTTTTCTTAAATTGTTTATTGTCAAGTTGGTTTCCATATAACACCCAGTGCTCATCCCCACAAGTGCCCTCCTCCGTGCCCATCACCCTCCTTCCCCTCCCCCCCACTCCCATCAGCCCTCAGTTTGTTTTCAGCATTCAAGAGTCTCTCCTGGTTTGCCTCCCTCCCTCTCCTCTACTTTCTCCTTCTCCTCGCCCATGGTCCTCCGTTAAGTTCCTCCTAATCCACCTATATGTATAAACATATGGTATTTGTCCTTCTCTGTCTGACTTACTTCGCTCAAGTTCCATCCACATTGCTAAAAATGGTCAGATTTTATTCTTTCTCATTGCTATGTATTCCATCGTATAGATAAACAACATCTTCTTTTTTTTTTTTTTTTTTTTTTAAATATTTTTATTTATTTCTAGGAGAGAGAGAGAGACAGCGTGAGCAGGGGAGGGTCAGAGAGAGAGGGAGTCACAGACTGAAACAGGCTCCAGGCTCTGAGCTGGCAGTCAGCACTGAGCCCGACGCGGGGCTCGAACCCACGAACCGCGAGATCATGACCTAAGCGAAAGTCGGACGCTTAACCGACTAAGCCACCCAGGCACCCCAAACAACATCTTCTTGATCCATTTGTCCGTGGATGGACACTTGGGCTCTTTCCATGTTTTGGCTATTGTTGAGAGTGCCGCTATGAACATTGGGGAACATGTGCCTTTTATGCATCAGCACTCATGTATCCCTTGGGTAAATTCCCAGCAGTGCTATTGCTGGGTCATAGGGGATTTCTGTTGTTAATTTTTTGAGGAACCTCCACACTATTTTCCAGAGGGGCTGCACCCATTTACATTCCCACCAGCAGTGTAGGAGGGTGCCCGTTTCTCCACATCCTCGCCAGCATCTAGAGTCCTCTGATTTGCTCATTTGAGCCACTCTGACCGGCGTGAGGTGATATCTCAGTGTGGCTTTGATTTCTATTTCCCTGATGAGGAGGGATGATGAGCATCATTTCATGTGTCTGTTGGCCATCTGGATGTTCTCTTTGGAGAAGTGTCTGTTCATGTCTTCTGCCCATTTCTTCACTGGATTGTTTGTTTTTCGGGTGTGGAGTTTGGGGAATTGCTTATAGATTTTGGATACTATCTCTTTATCTGATATGTCATTTGCAACTATCTTTTCCCATTCCGTCAGTTGCCTATTAGTTTTATGGATTGTTTCCTTTGCTGTGCAGAAGCATTTTATCTTTTTTTTTTTTTTACAAATAGTTTATTGTCAAATTAGTTTCCACATAACACCCAGTGCTCATCCCCACAAGTGTCCTCCTCCATTCCCATCCCCCCCTCCCCCCACATCCATCAGTCCTCAGTTTTTGTCAGCATTCAAGAGTCTCTCATGGTTTGCCTCTCTCCCTTTCCCCCACCATTTCCACCCTTCTTCTCCCCCTTGGTCCTCTGTTAAGTTCCTCCTAATCCTCCTATACGTGCACACATAAGATATTTGTCCTTCTCTGCCTGACTTATTTCGCTCAGCATAACACCCTCAAGGTCCATCCATGTTGCTACACATGGCCAGATTTCATTGTTTCTCATTGCCATGTAGTTTTCCATGGTATAGATAAACCACATCTTCTTGATCCATTCATCTGTTGATGGACACTTAGGAGAAGCATTTTATCTTGATGAGGTCCCAATAGTTCATTTTTGCTCTTGATTCCCTTGCCTTTGGGGATGTGCCAGGTAAGAAATCGCCGTGGTTGAGGTGAAGCAAAGTCGCAGGGTACAAAATCATCATACAGAAATTGGTTTCATATTTATCCATCAATAATGAAGCAACAAAAGAGAAATCAAGAAATGGATCCCATTCACAATTGCACAAAAGCCCATAAAATACATAGGAATAAACCTCACCAAAGATACAAGAGATCTGTATGATGAAAACTATAAAAAACTTATGAAGGAAATTAATGAAGACACATCAATCAAACATTCCATGCTCATGGATTGGAAGAATAAATATTGTTAAAATGTCATTACTACCCAAAGCAGTCTACACATTCAGTGCAATCCCGATCAAAACTGCACCAGCATTCTTCTCAAAGCTAGGACAAACTATCCTCAAATTTGCATGGAACCACAAGAGACCCCGAATAGCCAAGGTAATACTGAAGATGAAAGCCAAAACAGGAGGCATCACCATCCCAGACTTTAGCCTCTACTACAAAGCTGTCATCATCAAGACAGTATGGTATTGGCACAAAAACAGACACATAGACCAATGGAACAAAATTGAGAACTCAGAATTGGACCCACAAATGTATGGGTCTTAGACAAAGTAGGAAAGAGTATCCAATGGAAAAAAGACAGCCTCTTTAATAGATGGTGCTGGGAGAACTGGACAGCAACATGCAGAAGAATGAAACTAGATCATTTTCTCACACCACACACAAAAATAAACTCAAAATGGATAAAGGACCTGGATGTGAGACAGGAAACCATCAAAATATTTATTTCATTTTAAAGGTGATGTGTGGGGGGGTGGGGGGAGGGCGGGGGGAAGGGCTGTTTGAGACATAGTACCGGAAGTCCTCTTTGACCTTGGCTTTCCAAATTCACAAATTTTCAAACCAGCAGCTTTGGGAAATAGGTTATCAGTTATTTCTACCTGAGTCAAAACCATAGCTGCCAATTGATGTGCTTTCAGCCCTCTTGGATTGCTATGCTCGAACCTTCTAGGACCACCTGATTCTATTAGTTGGCCATCCTATAGCTCATGGTATAGATGGCTAGATGTAGGAGGACATCTACCCTGGTTAACAACATTTCTATTTGACAAGATCACCCAGCTTTCTTGTTTCCCCATTTGAGAGTCCACCCCAGCAAGACTTGCTTCTTGACTGACATGAATGTTGTTCCAAGTGGGTGTTTCGTGCCTGGAAAGTGGCTTGAATTCTTAGAATAAAAGATGCTCTCTAAATAGCAAGTTTTACATGATCGATTGCTTGCTGGAGGGTGCTTTTTGTGTATCCTGTCCAACCTCATTTTCTCACTGAAAAACTTTGCCATTTTGCCTGCTGAGACTTCCTTTTCACTGCTTTCTGCTGGCCTCTCTCCTCTCTCTTCCCATGCTGTGATAAAAATCACCATGGTTAATGCTAAAGTCAAACCTTTTAAAAACCTAATTAAGTATTGTGTTTTTTCCCTTCTATCTATGATAAATGATCACTGACCAGAAATCTGAAGAGCATCAGGGAAGAGAAACATAAATAACTCCCCAAAATGTAAGGATACACATTAGTACAGAGGGAAACAACTCCTTGAGTCGTGCTACCATGCTGGGGCACTTTCATGAGGCTTAGGTATAAAGTGGCACATTGATAGCCACTGGCCGAAATTGTAATTGGGATAGTGTTGCTGGTTGTACTGTTATAACTGCTGGCATCTCAAAAATGAGGACTTATTTTTAATGCTTTACCATAAACAGATGAGCTAGCAAAAATGGATTTATTCATAAATTGCATAGATTGAGAAAGATCTCAGGCTAAAAGCAAGTCAGTTTTAGTTCCATAGGCTATAAGTCCTGAGCATTTCATTAAAAAAAAAAAAAAAAAAAAAAAAAGGCTTTTCTAGAAGTTTAGACAATTGGGGTGATTTATGGAGCCCTTGAACTATTGTTGGGTCTATAATTTTTCAGGAGGCTGGAAAATCAAGAAAATGACTAACAACACTTTTAATACATTGCCATATAGTTGCTAAAGTTCAAGTGGTAAACAAATAAGGGATGGAAATGTCATTCTCATTTCTAAATATACCATAATTTCTTTATGAGATTCCTCTTATCAGGAAACTTCCGCCCTTAGGATTCTTTGACATCTAATTTATTGAACTGTTTATAAAACATGGAAATGTGAAGATGCGTTATGTGTTGTTTACAAAATACTCCTGGAGCAAGCTAGAAAAAAAACTATTTTGAATGAACTATCTGTTAAATATAGTCTAATTTTGGTACATTATTGGGGGGGAGGTTGCTTTGATGTTTCTATTTCTAGAAAGAATTGAACGGGAGATGACTTCTTACTTTGGGTGGTATTTTAGGTTTTTATATGACAAATAACAATCCTGTCTGTCTTTATCTCCATGAAAAGGTAGCATGTCACCCTGTCCCACTGTTAAGGGCCCTGGCCATGTGTCTTAATTTGATCAGTGGGATGCTGGTGAATGATAAGTGTCGAAGTTTAAAACCTACCAGTGCTATTGGGCTTACCCCATTGTGTCTGTTCATCGGCCATGAAATAGACATGCCCCAGCTAACTCTAGTGAAAGGGGGAGGCTACTCCTGTGAAACAGACTTGAGCCTAACCTAAAGCTTAGAATTAAGCCTGAGCCCAGTCTAGATCATCTGAACTCCTCAATAATCTCACAGATGTATGAGCAAGGAATAAGTGCCTATTGTTAAATTTCGTGAGTTGGGAATGATTTGTTGTACAGGAAAAGCTAACTGAGGCACTTGGCACTAGCTCTTGGAACATTTACAATTTCATCTCTCTTCACATATGTCTGTGAAATTGAGAAACTTGAATTTTGCTGCAACATGAAATTGAGTTTTGAGCACTCATCTAGCAAGTGGAGCCTGCACTTCCTTTCCATAGTAACTATGCTCTCCTTAGTATGCTTATTTTAGGGGGTGGGAAATGGTGTTGTAAGGTGGCATTTGAGAATAAGTTTGGGAGCTAACTTTTGTGAATGTCTAAGGTTTACCAAACATTGAAGTTTACTGTAGATCATGTGCAATGTACATTGCTTGGTTGTACATACTCTAGCAGGCATAGCAGATTAGAAGGGCTTATTGCCTATTTTTCTTCATTAATGGAAATGGTAAAGTGTGCATGTGTAAAACAGGGAGAATGGGGAGAGCTTCCAAGATTGGGTGATGGAGTAGAGAAACCAGAAGTTCCTGAAGTAGTGGGATCTGAAGTCTACAAAAATGAGACCAGACATTTTTGAGATTGTTAAAATTTCTTCTCAAAGGCCAAACAGCTTTTTTCCTTCAGGAAGGCCTGGGGAGGTGATGCAACAGACACAGTGGATACAGATAGTAGAGACTGCTTATTAACACCCCTTTTTGTAGCTTTGCTCCTTTTGCTGTGTCTTTCCTACTCCCTCATAGTGATTTCTGGGATCACTTCTGAAACAACCCAAACCCGAATCCATGTCTTAGCATCTGCTTTTGGAGGGGGGAGTGAATCTCAAATTCTGGATTGTACCTTAATGTGGATTTTTTTTCCTGACTGATAGAGAGGAATCCTGTTGGATATAGAAGAAAGCAGTGATTGTTTTGTGTTTGGGATATATTGTTTGAAACAAAGATAATCTGATGGGAATTGAGGAGGGCCCTTGTTGGGATGAGCACTGGGTGTTGTATGTAAGTGATGGACCATGGGAAACTACCCCCAAAACCAAGAGCATGCTTCACACACTATATGTGATCCAATTTGATGATTTTGTATTAAAAAAATAAAAACAGAAAAAAGAATCTCCTAATAAATTTTAAAAAGGAATGGTCACATTTCAATATAAAATATTATAGAAATATAATAGAAAAAGTAGTCATGCATCATTAAATGTTTATTGTCTACTAATTTTGAGTTAGATTCTCATATCTGTTCAATAATTAGGAAACAGTTGTAGAATCAGTGAATGAAAGAATGGATAGAACATGGTTTGTACCCTTCAGGAACTCTTGGTGTAGTCATAGAGACAGACATGTGAGCATGCCACTACACTGTGAGACGTGCACTAGCTGATGGGGTGTGTAGGAGCTCAGGGAACATGTAGCTCAGTCTTCCCAATGGAGATGATGGGTAAACTGAGTCTGAGAGGAGTTACTTTGAGTGACTAGTGGATGGGGAAGAAAGTTTCAAATAGGAAGAAAGGGATGATCAAAGGTACAGAATTACAAGGCCCTGTCATGATAGGGGAGGCAAACTTTTCCTTCTAGGTGCTTTGGTCTAATAAAGTTGACAGAAGACAGATTAAGAGAAAAATAATTGAATTTCATATATACAGGACCACATAGAAAGGAGAGTCAGAGTGACCAAAGTGGGTGGCTTTTATACCTTGGAGACAAAGAAACAATTTGTCAATAATTGACAAGACACAGATTTGGGATAGCAAATGAGTGGAATAAGCAAGTTTGTTAATATACATTTTTTGATCCTAACTTCCACAAGTCTGGTGATAGGGATGCCTTTCTAACACTCCATCCAACTCATGTACTGGGAGGGTACCTCTCACATGGGAGATTTCTTATTTTCAAGGGGACAAAGAGTTAGGTGGGCCTTCTTGCAGGGGCTATTTTTTTTTAATATTTATTCGTTTTTGAGAGAGACAGAGTGTGAGTGGGGCGGGGTGGGGGAGAGAGAATATCCAAGGCAGGCTCTAGGCTCAGAGCTGTCACCACAGAGCCTGATGTGGGGCTTGAACCCACGAACTGGGAGATCATGACCTGAGCTGAAGCCTGGTGCTGAACCAACTGAGCTACCCAGGCACTCCTTGGCTTTTGGCTATTTCTTAAATAATTTGAAGTCAAAATAAGTAAATGCCAAAGTGGTATATTTGGGGGTTGCATCTGTTTTACCCCATATATTTTCAAAATAGCAAAGTTTTTGGTATGGCTGAAGTTTGGGGTGTTAATGGTGCAGTACAGAGAAGAGAACCCAGGCACCCCAAACCCTTGCTTTGGGTCCTGTGCTTAGTGTACACTGTTGTGGTCCTCTGATGGCTATACCCTCTTTAGTTCATTTATCTTTTTAAATGCTTGTTTGCTTTGAGAATGAATGAGCATGCAGTGTGGAGGGGAGGGAAGGGGCAGAGGGGAGAGAATGCTGAGCCGATCCCACAAACAGTGAGATCATGACCTGAGCCAAAATCAAGAGGCAGCCACTTAACCGACTGAGCTACCGAGGTGCCCCAGCTATACTCCTTTTAAAGGGTGAGAAATCCATGGAGCTAGTGGATATGCCTACCCAGAGTTTGAGATTGCCTTTCTAAACTATGCTTCAGGTACTCAAGACATTGGAATTTTCTTCCCATATATTTCTGCTCACTTGGACAGCCCACCCAATTTTCTTATAAAGTTTGTCTTCCTGAGGGAGGCGTATAACATTAGGTGTTAGGACCCTTGGGTCTTAGCGTGGCCAAGAAGCATGTGTTTGGGGGATGTGGATGGAGTATAGCCATGTGAGTTGCGGTGTCCTTAGGTCTGTTAGGGAGGCTCCTCATGGTGTGGGAAAGAGCAGGGTAGGGGAAAGGGGAAAGTAAAGGCTATAGTGGGAGGCCTCCATCTATATTTTTGTCTTGGTGTTGGAAACTGTTAGCAGTGGACTTACAGGAGAATGTTAACTTGTAGCTGAGATTCAGGAGAAAAGCTGACCTGATGGGAGCTAAGAGTATGGCTGGGTTTTTTAGAGGGTGGTCAATGTTCAGAAAAGCTTCTGGAAAACTGAAAGTAAGACAAATGGTTGAAATAAGAAGTATTGTGTATATTTTATCAAGATGTAAAAATCTTTGTTTAGTGAAAGCGTAAGCACATTAGGGATTTCTAGCAGGATTGCTGAGTACCACTTGGAGGCCACCTGCTGTTGGAGACCATGACCTATCAGGGAACCTATCTGTGCTACTGTCCTCTTTTTCTCTCGCTTGGTAGGTTGGCTACAGCAGGGAAGAACGTGGCTGCTAGTACTCGTGAGAAGGCGACTGATGACAGATTTAATAGTAATGAGAGCACAAATTTAATGAGAAGTGCTGTCAAGAAAGTGATTAAATGATTATTGAAGGGATTTAAGTTTTGCAGGGAAATAGGTAGAACTGGAAGGGTGGGTATAACCTGAGAGGAATACTGAAGGAAGCACCGTGGACAATCTGGCTAAAAGAAGCAGCAAGTGTAATGGAAGAAGAGATGTTGTTTCAGTTAGTGGGAACTTGGGAGTTGGGTATTGAATGGGAGAGGAATTTGCCATCTGAAAATATGGCTCTTTGGCATAAGGATTATTTTGAGCTGATTCTTTTTAAGAAACTGCAGACACAGGATAAGCTCTGCAAATGAAGAATTATTTTGTAAGCAACATTTACATGTATAAGGGAAATCTTGATTTTGTAAAGATGTCTCTCTCCCTGGACCAGGAAGAGGATGACTCTGGATTCCTGAGGCTTTTACCATTGGAGAAGGCGAGGACTCGAGTCAGCATATCAACTATACTCTTGTTTCCTGTGTTTTTCCTGGTGCCCTCCCATAACTGCTTTCCTCACCCTCATCATCTTTTGTCTTCAGCTGGAGATGGTATTTAAGGTGATGGCTTTGGCCCTTCTGGGGGTTACTCAGTTTCCTGGGTGTTTCTCATGTACATAGGAGGTATACATGTTATTAAACTTGTATTTGATTTTTCTCCTGCTAATTTGTCTTATTGTAGGGGGATCTTGGCCAAGAACTATGAAGGGTAGAAGGAAAATACTCCCCCAGTATATCCCAACTGTGAAATTTGCTGGGGAAATGAAGGTCCAGGATATGGTCTTGTAGGAGATGGTAGCTGAAGTAAGACTATGGTTGAAAAAGTATCCGACCTTAGTCAGAGAGCAAGAATTCCTGTATCTTTCAAACATCCTTCTAGCTGGACTTAGACTCAAATTGATATGAGAGAGATGAACAGGTGAAGATCAAATTTAGTGGCATGGGTACTGGGAATCCACACAGACATGAAAATTGCAGAGATGGGAAAAACGAGGTAGGTATGTGTCCTCCTGAACTAAGGAAAAGGGAATAAGGGCCTGGGACTTCAAAGGGAAGGAATACAATTCGGTGGAAGATATAAAAGCAAATGTTTGGTAAACAAATGTTTATCCTGCCATATAGATGGGTTACTCAGATAAAATTGAACTCTGCTCATAACCTTTATTCTGGAAAGAGCTTCCAATTTAGTTTCTTTTCTGTAGTTGAGGACAGGACAGACCTTTCTCTTAAAGTCAAAGACTCTATATTGCCTTCAGCTTAAAATAAGTCGCGTGCCAAGAGCGTTGAGTGGCAGACTTTTGATTTCAGCATGGGTTATGATCTCAAGGTTTGCGAGTTTGAATCCCACATCAGGCATTGTACTGACAGCATGGAACCTGCTTGGGTTTCCCTTCCTCCTTCCCCCACTTGCACTGGCCCTCTTTAAAAATAAACTTAAAATAATAACTCAAATGCCAAAATGGCTCACCTTAGGGCAGTCTGCTATTGGTCCCTATACTATAAATTGCGTGACACATTCTTTTTTTTTTTTTTTTTTTAACAAATAGTTTATTGTCAAATTAGTTTCCACATAACACCCAGTGCTCATCCCCACAAGTGCCCTCCTCCATGCCCATCCCCCTCCCCCTACATCCATCAGTTCTCAATTTTTGGCGTGACACATTTTTTTTTTTTTACAAATAGTTTATTGTCAAATTAGTTTCCACATAACACCCAGTGCTCATCCCCACAAGTGTCCTCCTCCATGCCCCCATCCCTCCTCCCCCCCACATCCACCAGTCCTCAGTTTTTGTCAGCATTCAAGAGTCTCTCATGGTTTGCCTCTCCCCTTTCCTCCACCATTTCCGCCCTTCTTCTCCCCCTTGGTCCTCTGTTAAGTTCCTCCCTAATCCTCCTATACGTGCACACATATGATATTTGTCTTTCTCTGCCTGACTTATTTCGCTCAGCATAACACCCTCAAGGTCCATCCATGTTGCTACACATGGCCAGCTTTCATTGTTTCTCATTGCCATGTAGTATTCCATGGTATAGATAAACCACATCTTCTTGATCCATTCATCTGTTGATGGACACTTAGGCTCTTTCCATGTTTTAGCTATTGTGGAGAGTGCCACTATGAACATTGGGGTACATGTGCTCCTATGCATCAGCATTTCTGTATCCCTTGGGTAAATTCCTAGCAGTGCTATTGCTGGGTCATAGGGGAGTTCTATTGTTAGTTTCCTTGAGGAACCTCCACACTGTTTTCCAGAGGGGCTGTACCAGTTTACATTCCCACCAACAGTGTAGGAGGGTGCCCGTTTCTCCACATCCTCGCCAGCATCTCGAGTTCTCTGATGTGCTCATTTTAGCCACTCTGACTGGCGTGAGGTGGTATCTCAGTGTGGTTTTGATTTGTATTTCCCTGATGAGGAGGGATGCTGAGCATCGTTTCATGTGTCTGTTGGCCATCTGGATGTCCTCTTTGGAGAAGTGTCTGTTCATATCTTCTGCCCATTTCTTCACTGGGTTGTTTGTTTTTCTGGCGTGTAGTTTGGTGAGTTCCTTGTAGATTCTGGATATCAACCCTTTATCTGATATGTTGGCGTGACACATTCTTAAGGATGTTGACATTGCCTAGCAGGAGAGTGGGCCTTAGGTTTGAAGGGAGGACTGTAAATTCTAATGGACTGTGAGGGAGCTGCTCCAGATGCAACTATGACTGCAGGGAAAGGCTGCAGAGGGAAATAGAGCGAGGTGGTACTGTGTTGAAATTGAAGGCTGAGAAGAGCCATGTTTAACAGCAATAAGAAGCCAGAAGAATCAACAGTGTGCAGTGGTAACCATAACAAGGCTCCCATCCTCAGGTTGCTTTCAGGAAAGTACGGAGGCAGATGTATAACAAAATTTAATGCTCTAGGAATATGGTCTAATGGTCACTTGAGAGGACTTCACAATATATGATGATGTCTTAGAACCATTTTTTAGAGGGCTAATTAGAAAAAGGGGACAAAAAGAAGAAACAAATTCTGCCTAAGTAGGAGAACTTTGTCATTTTCGAAAACCCAATATCTGATAGATGTCTAAAAATTGACTCTTCACTTACAAGAAGCCCTGATTGGTAGTGTTTGCTGATTTCCGTAGTATAAATACTCCAATTATGGTTGGTTTCAGGCTACAACATAGCATTGCTGATAATAGAATGGGGAGCTGTGCACACCTGGCTGTATCCAGCCGGCCTGTATGAACCAGTTCCAGCATACCACAGAATCAAAGTTCCAGAAATAAAACCATTAGAAGATTTTGAGCTGAAGGCAGAGTTGGTTACAAGTAGGGAAATGGTGAGGGTAAAACTAACGAGCTTTAAATTATTGTGAGGGTCTCCTTTTTGGGGCTGTCATCATGAGTGTCTGTGATAACAGGCTTGGTTGGATTGGCTGTCCTTGAAGTACCAGGCAGATGCAGCCTAGAAGTCCACTCTTTCACAAGATGGTTAATACAGTATTGGTGAAATCTCATTTTGGCGTCTCTCAAGAAGGTTTTGCCTATGGCTAATTACTTTTCTAGAGCATCAAACAGAAATGTGGAAGCTCCCAAGTAAATGAGAACTGAGATCATTGACCCTCAGCAGGCAGCATAGTATTGTAAAGAAACACTACAGGTCGTGGAGGCTGGTCAGGGCTGGAATTGATCCCAGGGCACAGCCTCACTCTGGTGGAACAGCGTCTGCCACCAGGGCACTTGAATTTTCTGATTTACCAAAAGACAACACATTCAGAAGCTATGACCCTAAGCACACTCTGTTCCTCAGGAATACTTGCCTTAAAATTTTTTTTTTTTTTTGAGTGAGAGAATGTGCACAAGCAGTGGAGGGGGGATAGAGAGAGTGGGACAAGGGATCTGAAGCAGAGTCCGTGTTGACAGCAGACAGCCCCATGTGGGGCTCGAACTTGTGAATCATGAGATCACCAAAGCCGGAGTTGGATTTTTTTTTTAAGTGTTTTATTTATTTCTAGGAGAGAGAGAGAGACAGCGTGAGCAGGGGAGGGCCAGAGAGAGAGAGGGAGTCACAGACTGAAACAGGCTCCAGGCTCCGAGCTGGCAGTCAGCACAGAGCCCGACGCGGGGCTCAAACCCACGAACCGCGAGATCATGACCTAAGCGAAAGTCGGACTCTTAACTGACTAAACCACCCAGGTGCCCCGCCGGAGTTGGATTTTAACTGACTGAGCCATCCAGGTACCCAAGGAATATTTGCCTTTTGAAGGAGACATCTGGAGTGATGAGAAGAAGTGATTTAATATGATGGAAATTCAGATACTGAGGTAGCATGGTGACTAAGAGGTTTTTAATCAGGGTGTGTTACCAAAGCTTTTTAAATAATAAATAATATTGATTCCAGTGGTTGATTCTGCAGAATGTCTTCCTTTGGCCTGGTGAAGCTAACTAATCACAAGCTCCAATTGAGTCATCTATTTTATTTACTCACAAAAGTAAGTAATTACTAATTTTTCTAAATAAAAGGCCAAATATACTCACAAAGTTTTTCCTTCATTTCTTGTAAGGTAGAAATCTAAGTCTGCGTGCTGCAGTTGGTATACTAAAGGTCCATACATTGCAGTGTGGAAACTCAGATCTGAGAATTCTTTTTGGTGACATTTTCAAATTGGATGGTTCTCTCTTGTGGTGACTCTGCTGACATCTCTTCAATTGATCTTTGCTGAGAGAGTTTAATCAATGTTGTCTTGCTGTATGCTTGACCCTAAAGATGTGCCAAATTACATTTGATGTTGTCTTGGCTGGATTACTGAATGTTGCTTTCCTATTTGAGATGTTTTGTTCTTGTAGCAATGAAGTGGACCTCTGTGATCAGCCTTGTGGCCTCTGTGGTCTGCGGCTTTAAAATTGTGTAATGGTAATTATGGACTTTGAAAGTGTAGTTCAGTCCTGAATAAAAGATTTGTATAATTGACTAAATACAGTTTTAGGGTAAGTTCCAAATAAGCCCTCTGTCTCCACACCACATAACAGAAGCGCTTGGTGATCCCAAACAGTTGTTGACCTCACAGTCCCTACTCCGTGAGGAAACAGTGCAGTGTGTATGGTCAGACAAATTAAGAGAGAAAGACCATCTTTAAGGTGGAATAGTTAAGCTGTCACTTGACTTTATGCTGGTATTTGAAGACACCACATTACCTAGTAATCTATTAAGGTTAACAGTTTGGGCTCTAGGAACCAGAAAAAAATTTGCTACTCATGCAGATAGAAGAAATATTAGCATTAAACATTATCTAACAGTGGACATTAGACAAAAATGCCAGTGTCACCTAGAGGCTTCAAGGTGAATTTGGTGGGATTTATTTATAATATGTTTGAAATACAGTTTGCATTTACAATGAAAAATTACATTATTACTGAAATGTCCAAAGTAGGTGGCCACTAATTTACATAGTGTTAGCATGGGTGGTGGTAGTTTTATAAAGTCGTGTGAATAGGGTGATGTGAAATCATTAAAAAAAAATAGTTGCAGATAAAAATTACTATGATTCTTGTAATTAATAGTGCCCAAAAAAATGATGTTAAATTTCCCAGTGGTGGGTTTTGAAAAGCGAGGGAATGGTGGATTACAAGGGGGGTTGGCAGGCACAATGAAAATATGTGGCCCTGAAGCTTGGTTATTTGTGTCTCTTTGGCTGAAGAATGAGTCTCTTGTATCAGGGATGGTTATACTTTTTGATCAATTCCAGAGCTTGTAGGAAAGTACAGATGGAGGAGGAAGGTAAAAGCCTGCCAAGCAGCAG
This sequence comes from Proteles cristata cristata, assembly GCA_017311185.1. Classification (NCBI taxonomy): domain Eukaryota; kingdom Metazoa; phylum Chordata; class Mammalia; order Carnivora; family Hyaenidae; genus Proteles; species Proteles cristata. The sequence goes on along the minus strand of JAESUZ010001442.1, from coordinate 73,917 downwards.
ATTTCCCGGATCAACTCTCAAGATCAATGGAGTGGCTTCAGTGGCAGCCATATTACTCTAAATCCAGCAGACTGCTTGAGGGACCAAGTCTTGTTGGCAATATGGACTGGCATCTGTAGGATTTTGTGCTATAAATTCTTTGTGTATAAATGAGACTTGTTCAGCTGCTCCTATGCTCTCCTCAACTGCTCCTTTCTCTGAGCTTTGCAGAATTTCGAATAGAATACATCCTCTGTTTTTTTTTAAAAAAGTCCGATTTCTCTGATGAACCTCTTTTTATGTGTTTCTTACTTGAGAGCTCTAGTTTTGTTGATGAAACATGGTCTAAACTCGGGAAACACCTTCTTTCGTGTGCACCCCTAACCCATTCCCCATCCTAACAAAAACTTGGTCAACTGTAAGTTGTGAGGAAAACCACTGTTTAGTCTTTGTCAAAGGAATTGGAAAACCAGCCTATGCTTACCTAGATTCTGTAAGTCACTCTAATTTATTACCATCGCTTGTGAATTAAAAAAAAAACACATGCAAGCAACTTTTTACAATACAAAGATTGTTCTTACACCTTCTTAATTCTAGGATTCCACTGTTATTTAGATGGGGTGATACGACCCCTTGAAACATTGGCTGAGGATAAAATGAGGATTTTTATGCATATAATAAAAGCTGTATTATGTAGGTTGATGAATGTTTTTCATTTCTAAGAAAGGTGATTTCCTGTTGGACGGGGAAGAGGATCCTGCAGTGAGCAGTAAATAATTGAGCAGAATAAAAATCTGTCAGTTTATGATAGTTCATCTGACTGCTGATCACTATTTGGCCTGTTGACAGGATATCAAACCTTTTCCTCCCTAACTGAAAACAGATAAATAACCTAAGTCCTAAGACATTATGGCAAGGTAGGCATTTTTATTTCTATTTTAGTTTTCTAGATATATGCAGTGTAGTCTTTTTTTTCTAACCACATCTGTCCCAACGGCATTACATTTTAAAGTATAATGTCCCCTTTCAATCACTGTGACTGCTAACTTTATCATCTGTGAAAGCTTTCCCAGAGGTTGGTCTCTTCAGAAGCAGAGATTTTTCTTAACTGGTCTACCAAGATTTTTTTGTTTTTTTTGATCAGGGGATTAGTCTAAAAACAGAGGGTTTTCCTTTTCTCTCCCCACCCTTACACACTTGCTAATCAGTGTCGATTTTGCTTCACATTTTTTCCTTAACCTTGGCTATTCTTAGAGGTCAGTCAGTGAAAGTATGGAGGCCCCAGGAGGATGTGATGGCCTCTGAGTCCTGTGTAAGCCACTGGGCTATTTACACTATAAAATGATGTGATTAAAAGCCAGTTGTAGAGGAAAAATGCTTGCATGATTGTGTTGCACTTCTGCCATTACCTTGCAGAAAAAGAGCACAGCTGGAATGAGTTTTGATGCCTCAAGGCCCTGATTTTTGATAGATTACAAGGAATCCATCCAGCAGGTTGTATTGATACATTTATTTTTCTCCATGTCTAAGTAGCACAATGGACAGCTGGTTTTGTCAAGGAGAGCAGCACGGATAAAAAGGACTCAAAGGGCATGTTATAGAATGAGTGGGGTAATCATAAGGCAAGTATATTGATGTTACCATGGTACACTTTGGAAATACTTAATGCCTGCAGTGTTCAATAGTGGACAATAGATGAGTAAGATTTAAGAGCTATCATTTCCATTCCTCTGGACTTGGGAGCATTCTCTACAGGTAGAAGAGAGCCATAAAATGAGCCTTTAAAAATAGTCCACATGCATTATGTATGTGACTTCTGATAAGAACAGATACTACACTTGATCTTAGCTAAAAGGCCGAGAAGCGATGTGACTTCTGTATTTTAATGTGTGACCTTGAGGTTGCTTACTCCTTACACCTACTCCATCCTCATTGTTTCCACTGAATGTTGTTCATCTTCCTAATTCTCTTCACTTTCATGTCCTTTGCCAATAAGTTAGAGATTCCATTGAGCACAGGAGCCAGGTTCTTTGCTGTTCTTCTCTACCACTTGATGCAGTGCTTTGCACCTGTTAGGTATTCTATACAGATTTGTAAAAGAGCATATACAGTAAGGATGCATTTACAGTGTTAGGAAGTGATACAGAGAATAAATTCTTAGATTTAGTGATATCTCCATTTGGTGAATGACTGAGTTGTCACATTTGTTCCTTAAATGCAGATCTTTGTCATCTGCACAGTCCTGGCCTTTTGCTCTGTTTTCTCTCCTTAGGATTCCATCTCTCCTATACCTTTGATCAGTCATCTCTGGTAGGTGAAAGCTTGTCTTTTGGTCTAGTTTCTCCTTGGATTTCTTGTTACCACCTCAAACTCCATCCCGTCCAGAGTACTCACCAGAATGAGCTTTCTTCTTTTGAATTGCATGTTGGCCAACGATTTACCTATTTATCATTTTGGAAATGCTTTGGTTTTGTTCTTTATTACTGTACCCTCTGACTTCAATTCTTTCTCTTTGGTACATTTGTTATCTCCTGGGTTCATCTCTTTCCTCCTCTTGTTGTCAGCCACTCTGTCCAGACATGACCTCAAGCCCTGCTTACTTTGTGGCCTCCTAATTAGCCCTTTTTGACCCTGTTCACTTTCTTCTCTAGATGACGGATTGACATACCTTTTCTGCACAAGGCAACGTAGCCTACAGACAGATGAGAATATTGGAGAGGAGCTCTACTCCTCCTTGTGGCCCGATGGAGGGAACCAGGGATCGGGCCACTTCCTCCTAACTGTACTGCATTGGGCAGGGAGGTGTTGGCAAAGCCAAGTAAAAGGTGAAATTTCAGCCACTTACAGTGTGCCTTTCCCTTGATTAGGTGTTTGGTTGTTGTTGATTTTTGACTCCTAAAAAGTTATTTTAGTCAGTCTTTAGTTATTTTTAAAAATGTTTCCATAGTACAATCAGGGCCTGGAGCTTCCTAATCTGCCATCTCACTGATGTCACTCATTGAGTATACTTTTTTTTTTTTTAACATGTATTTATTTTTGAGAGCAAGAGAAAGAGCACGATTTGGGAAGGGACAGAGAGAGGGAGACAGAGGATCCCAAACAGGCTCTGTGCTGTTAGTGCAAAGTCTGATGCGGGGCTTGATTTCACAAATTGCAAGATCATGGTCTGACCCTTAACTGACTGACCTGCCCAGGTGCCCCTAGAGTGTAAGTTTTGAAATGGGAGGAAACAATTAAGAATAGAAAAACAGAGTTTGATTTGGAAAGTTTACATTTACGCTCAATTAGATCTCCATGAACTTGTTTTGTGTTGTGTACTAGTAACAGTTTTGGACATTTTTGCCTTGAATAGAAGCTAGGACCAGAGACCCATTTGAGTACATTTGACAGCTAGGTGAAGTGGGTCTGAAGGAGACCATTTGAAAGAGGGAATGAGATAATTTTGGGGACATCATGGATTCAGAGCTCCAGGTGATACAAGCTATAAGGTATTTGGAAGTGCTATGTGTCTAGTGGTAAGTGGTGTGACGATGGTGATGGAGGAGGAGGCCAGGTATCTTCACTTAGCTTTGTCATATGTGGGGGCCTCAGCAGTCATCTCTGAAGGACAGAAGTTCAAGAGATTAAAGAAATAGTGTCAAGTGTGAACTAATAGACCTTGTTCCTGAGTACGCATGAGACATTTCTTGGCAACCCCTAGAAATAAATGGCTGAGTGGTATGTGTCAGGGGATACTTATATGGCGCCAGAAATGTGGGATGGTAAGATTCAGAGAAATTCAATTCTCTAGGCTGATGAGGTCTGGGGATTCTGTGTAATAAATAAATTAAAATCTGAAATAGAGATCCTATGAAAATGCAATTTTCAAACCATTTTCCATTGCATGGTATGGGAATAATCCTAGAGTCAGTATACATTGTGTGTGACACATGGCCTCGTGTAGAGTTCCTCAATTGCATGGACTTAGTGTGAGGTTTGTGCTTCGTTCCACTTTGTCATTAGCCATCCTTGGCCAGTAGGAATGCTTAACAATAAGAGCACCAATGCTTTCCTTAGTGATTGGTGACAAAGCATGTGTAGTTGGCATTCCATTTAATTTTCAGAGTGGAAGTTATGCAGAACTCTGATTAGGTGTCTGGAGTTTATTGATCTGGCTTCCTTTTTGCCAGGGAATTCAAGTGAGGGCTCACTTGAACTCATTAAACTTGTCAAACATCACTACGTCAAAATGTAGGTTATTTATATCCTGAAAGATGGCCCTGCAACAATGGAAGATGGAAAACTGCTTTGTAAAAAAAAAATGAATGTTTTAGGGGTGCCTGGGTGGCTCAGTTGGCTGAGCGTCCGACTTTGGCTCAGGTCATGATCTCAGGGTTCGTGGGTTTGAGCCCCAGGTCAGGCTCTGTGCTGACAGCTAGCTCAGAGCCTAGAGCCTGCTTTCGAGTCTGTGTCTTCCTCTCTCTCTGACCCTCCCTGGCCCATGCTGCCTGCCTCTCCCTCTCCCTCTCCCTCTCCCTCTCTCTCTCTCTCTCTCTCTCTCTCTCTCTTTCAGAAATAAATAAAACATTAAAAAAATTAAAAAAATGAATGTTTTAAACTTGACAGATAGTTGGTAAAAATCTCCCACTTATTCTAATATAGGCAGATATATTAAATTTAGGGTTTTTAAAAAATTTTTACAGGTGATAGGATCTTGATAAGTTTGCCAAGAAAAAGATCAAATTATAAAGAGGAAAGGAAAAGATTTCTTCCTTTCACAATACACTTGTTTGAATATAGAAGAGATCAGGAAGATAAACTTGGCACTGCAGAAAATGCAGTCTGTTCCCTTAAAAGCAAACTTTTTTGTCCCTTGAAGAAACCAATTTACATCTTTAAATATTAAATTCATAATTTACCCTTTTAGCACCCTTCATCACCCTACTTTGTTTTTCTGATATTTTATTCTTAAATTTTTATTTTTTTAATATTTAAGTCTAAGTTGGTTGACATGTAGTGGAATAATAATTTCAGGAATAGAATTGAGTGATTCATCACTTACATATAACGCTCAGTGCTCATCCCAACAAGTGTCCTCAATGCCCATCACCCATTTAGTCTGTCCCCCCACCTAATACCCTGCCAGCACCCCTCAGTTTGTTCTTTGTATTTAAGAGTCTCTTAGAGTTTATCTCACCCTCTGTTTTTATATTATTTTTGTTTCTCTTCCCTTATGTTCATCTATTTTGTATCTTAGATTCTACAGATGAATGAAATCATATGATAGTTGTCTGTCTCTGACTAATTTCATTTAGCATAATACCCTCTAGTTCCATCCATGTTGTTGCAAATGGCAAGATTTCATTCCTTTTGATGGCTGAGTAATATTCACTTGCATATATATACTACTACTTATTTATCCATTCACCTCTCGATGAACATTTGGGCTCTTTGTATACTTTGGTTATTGTTGATAGTGTTGCTATAAACATTGGGGTGCATGTACCCCTTTGAATCAGCACTCCTGTACCCTTTGGATAAATATCTAGTAGTGCAATTGCTAGGTCATAGGGTAGTTCTGTTTTTAGAGGAACCTCCACACTGTTTTTCCAGAGTGGCTGTACCAGTTTGCATTCCCACCATCAGTGTAAAACGGTTCCTCTTTCTCTGCATCCTTGCCAACCTCTGTTACTGCCTGACTTATTAATTTTAGCCATTCTTACTGGTTTGAGGTGATATCATTGTGATTTTGATTTTGATTTGTATTTCCTTGATGATGAGTGATGTTGAGCATCTTTTCATGTGTCTGCTTGTCATCTGGATGTCTTCTTTGGAAAAGTGTTCATGTCTTTTGCCCATTTGTGAAGTGGATTATTTGTTTTTTGGGTGTTGAGTTTAATAAGTTGTTTGTATATTTTAGATACTAACCCTTTATCTGATACGTCCTTTGCAAATCTTTTCCCATCCTGTCAGTTGCCTTTTGGTTTTGCTGATTGCTTCCTTTGCTGTGCAGAAGCTTTTTATCTTGATGAGACCCCAATAATTCATGTTTGCTTTTGTTTCCCTTGCCTCTGGAGACATGTCTGGTAAGAAGTTTGTGTGGCCGAGGGCAAAGAGGTTGTTTCTTGTTTTCTCGTCTAGAGTTTGATGGCTCCCTGTCTTACATTTCAGCCTTTCATCCACTGGGAGTTTATTTTTGTGTATGGTGTGAGAAAGTGGTCCAGGTTCATTCTTCTGCATGTTGCTGTCCAGTTTTCCCAACACGATTTGCTAAAAATACTGTCTTTTTTCCCATTGGATATTCTTTCGTGCTTTGTCAAAGCATACCTTTGTGGGTCCAATTCTGAGTTCCCCATTCTGTTCTATTGATCTATGTGTCTGTTTTTGTGCCAGTTGCATACTGTCTTGATGATTACAGCTTTGTAATAGAATTTGAAGTTCATAATTGTGATGCCTCCAGCTTTGGTTTTCCTTTTCAGGACTGCTTTGGTTATTCACAGTCTTTTCTGTTTCCGCACAAATATTAGGATTGTTGGTTCTAGCTCTGTGAAGATTGCTGGGGTTATATTCATAGGAATTGCATTGAACGTGTAGGTTGCTTTGGGTAGTATCAACAGTTTAACAATACTTGTTCTTCCAATCCATGAGCATGGAATGTTTTTCCATTTTTTTGGTGTCTTCTTCAATTTCTTTCATAAGCTTTTGTATATATTTTCACCTCTTTGGTTAGGTTTATTTCTAGGTATTTTATGGGTTTTGGTGCAATTGTAAATGGAATCGATTTCTTGATTTCTCATTTTGCTGCTTCATTATTCATGTATAGAAATGCAATGGATTTCTGTATATTGATTTGATCTCCTGTGAGTTTGCTGAATTCATGGATCAGTTCCTTTTATTTATTTGTGTTATCTGACTGCTTAGGCTAGGACTTCCAACATTATGTTGAATAACAGTGGTGAAAGTGGACATGCTTATCCTGTTCCTGACGTTAGAGGGAAAGCTCTCAGTTTTTCCTCATTGAGGGTGATATTAGCTGTGGGTCTTTCGTATATGGCCTGTATTGATCTTCTATTTTTGTTATTAGGAGATTACCATTCACTTAGACATTAATGTAGGTGCCCAGGACTGATTTTTGTTTCCTGTCTTTCTCTCCATTGTCTATGTACCAAACTAGTCACCAAGCACTGTCCTTATTGTCTGCTAAAATTTTCTTGATTTTGCTTTCTTTCCATATAGCCTTCTGGAAGCTATCAGGATTTCAGACCCTCATTATTTCTCATGTGAATTCCTTTCATGATTGAGCTTCAGCTTTCTGCTTTTACCACCCCCACATGCAGTCCACCTTTACTCCATCATTGTCATTGTTCTCAGATGTAACCCTCTCCTATCCATCTTCTCTTTAAATGGATCTGTTTGCTTTCCATTCAGTGCCTTCAGTACAAGCCATTGTCCTGTGTGGCAGATTAAAGATGGTCATATATTTTTGGACACTCCTTCCACTGAGATGGGGCTCCATATTACTCTGTGAAAAAGAGAATATGGATGGACTCTGTGACTATTTGGACTAAAATATAACTAAAATGCTGTTGCAGTTTCTGGGCTCAGGAGTTAGGAGACTAGCTGTGAGTACTTCATGTTTCTTGGACCACTCACTCTAGGGGTACTTTATCTTGTAACCCAGCCACCAGTACATGAGAAGTGCAAGCCATGTGGTGAGGCCAAGTGTTGGTGCTCCAGTTGACAGCGCCAACTGTGTTCTTAGCACCAGTTATTAACCATAAGAGAGGGGCATTTTGACCCTCCACCCCAGTGCATTAAGCTTTAACATAGACCAGAGCCAGAGCCAACCTTTGACTACTAAAGCATAGATCTCCCAAAATCACCGTGTAAGCCCAGTCAATCAAAGGAAACATAAGAGATGTTAATGAACTGTTATTTTATTTTATTTATTTATTTTTTTTTTGCAAATAGTTTATTGTCAAATTAGTTTCCACATAACACCAGTGCTCATCCCCACAAGTGCCCTCCTCCATGCCCACCCCTCCTCCCCCCCACATCCACTAGTCCTCAGTTTTTGTCAGCATTCAAGAGTCTCTCATGGTTTGCCTCTCCCCCTTTCCCCCACCATTTCTGCCCTTCTTCTCCCCCTTGGTCCTCTGTTAAGCTCCTCCTAATCCTCCTATACGTGCACACATATGATATTTGTCTTTCTCTGCCTGACTTATTTCGCTCAGCATAACACCCTCAAGGTCCATCCATGTTGCTACACATGGCCAGATTTCATTGTTTCTCATTGCCATGTAGTATTCCATGGTATAGATAAACCACATCTTCTTGATCCATTCATCTGTTGATGGACACTTAGGCTCTTTCCATGTTTTAGCTATTGTGGAGAGGTGCTGCTATGAACATTGGGGTACATGTGCTCCTATGCCTCAGCATTTCTGTATCCCTTGGGTAAATTCCTAGCAGTGCTATTGCTGGGTCATAGGGGAGTTCTATTGTTAGTTTCCTTAGGAACCTCCACACTGTTTTCCAGAGGGGCTGTATCAGTTTACATTCCCACCAACAGTGCAGGAGGGTGCCCGTTTCTCCACATCCTCGCCAGCATCTAGAGATGAACTGTTATTTTAAACCACTGAATTTTGAAATGACTTATTCAGCAATATATAAGTGGAAGACATTGGGTTGACATGTGCTTTGTGATCCTGTTTTGTCTTGCTCCTCTAGACTATCTCCTAGTTATCCTATAAGCACAGTCTCTAAATACTTGGCACATTTGTTGTGTGACTCAACAGGTTTGCACATGCTATGAGTTTGCCTGGAACATTGTTATCTATCTAGAAAACCATTATTCTTTCATGACTGAGGTTGTGTCACCTCTTCTATCAGGACATCCTCATCTACTCCTTCCACTAAGCTCCCACTCTTGTCTGAATCACAGATTATTTTACAGTCTGTCATAATTGTGTGATTCCCCCTACCCCTCATTTCCTTCTGGAGGGTAGCGATCATGTGTTACTTAACTTCCTATTCCTGGTGCTTAGCAGAGGCCCAGCATGGAGTGGACTATGCATCTGTTTAGTGTGTGTGTGTGTTTATGCCAATGTGTGTGTGAGGGGGTTAGGTATATTTATGGGCCTGGGGTAGGAAAATAATAATAGTTTGTCTTAGGTTTTTCCTTTTTTTCTTCTTAGCTAAAATAAGATTCAAAGATTGATGTCTGATGCCAGAAATTCCTTAGGGTAGTTCTAACCCATAGGCTCTGAATTTAATTCAGACAAGATTTGTTCATAAATTTAAGCTTTTGGGACTAACAGTATCAAAATTCAGTGATACATATATACACTTGAGATGTGCTATCAGATGATACCTATCTCTGTTCTAATAGGGTAGGTAATTCTACAGTTAAAAGTAAAAACAAAGAAACCAAAAAAACACTCTTCTACATCTCAAAGGGTTCTTTCTTTCTTTCTTTTTTTTCTTCCTTAAAGTTTATTTATTTGGAGATGGAGAGAGAGAATCTTATGTAGGCTCCTCTCTGTCAGCGCAGAGCCCAGTGTAGTGATTGATCTCATAACTGTCAGCTGCAATCACGAGTCAGATGTTCAACTGACTGAGCCACTCAGGTACCCATCACTGGCTTATCTTTATTATGAAGTCTGTTGCAGTTCTAGAGCTTGTCTAGTGAAGCTTCCTTCCAAGCAGTGAGTAACTGGGGAATCTGAACAGATACCAACTTGTGATCCTTCCTTCATGGCACATGGCTTTGTATTTATTGGGCACAGGCACTAGAGAAGGGGTGATGTAATTTTGCCACTGTCTTCGTGTGAAAGTGAAAGACATGATTTCCACTCCCTGCTCTTCCATTTGCCAGAATTACTTACATAGTCCTGCCTAATTGTGAGCGGTCCTGGTACACAGGAAGAAGAAAGGAACTAGAATTGGTGAATACTAGTAGTCTCTTCTCTTTATGCCTGCAGCTTACTGGGAGGTTTACATTGTAATTGATCTTTGATCTGTTAGTTTTGGAAGAAATTTAATCAGATGCAATAAAATCTGGTTGCAATTCCAGATAGACTGGATTACTCCTAAGATTCACTGACCCAAATTCTGTGGTAGGTAGACAGTTAAGAACAGTGGTACTGATAGACATTTCTGAACTTGATAAAGGTGACTGACCAGTAAGATCAGCCTAAAAACGGCTGATAAACCTATGTGATTTCTTTGCAGACCCCTCAGTATGGATTATTTTCTATGATAGATTTTGCGAGTACATGAACTGGATATATTGTAGAGTATGCCTTTTTCATCAAGATTTGGCTTTGAAATGACACAGTTATACATGTTTGATGTATCTTCATCAAGATGTATGATTCCCCCCCCCCCTTTTTAGTGTCAGTATTCTGTAACTTACCTGAGTAGGAGACAAAGTGGTGTTCAAAGTTTAGACCCTAACCGTTTCAGTAGTTTGGGTTTGGGTCAGGTTTCCTAAATGCCATATTTGTGTTTTCTTGCTAGTAATTGCAGGAAAGAGGGTCAAGGAGAGGGAGCAATAAGTTTGGGAACATCTGGGTCCTATTGTGTAGCTACAGTCAGGGCCATCATTAATCTTTGAGATCCTCATCCCCATTTACTAATAAACAGTAAGTTCATTCAGAGTAGCACAGCAATCAAAGTTAAGTGGCAAAGTTAATTGGAATCCAGCAGCCTCCTGTATCCCCAGTCTGCAGCCATTATGTGTTCAGCACAAAAGTGTTCGATGAGCCTGGTTGTCTCTTAGTCTCAAAAGAGGAGATAGAAGGGAGTGATAGAAAGGAACATGATGAATTTAGATTTTGTAATTCATTTATTTCCTTTCAGGTTTGAGATTGGATCCCCTGGTGTTTGTTACTCTTTTTAGTCTTAGAAAGTTCAAGGCACGAGGTTTAGCAATCCTATCTGGGAGAGGAAAGAGGAGGGTAGCATGAAGAGGTGAAACCTTGATGGTCTCCCCGATTGTCCCTTGATTCTGTGCAGATGTGATTTAACTTCTGGACTTAACCAGCATGAATTATTTCTTAGGGTGGTTGGTGTGCTTCTCATGCAGTGTTTCTGTGAGGACACACCTCACACAGGGAAAGAGGAAAACTCAAGGTCTTTGGCTGTCAGCCTGCCTTTAGTTCCATCCCTTGTTGAGTCTATTAGGAAGAGGGGCCACACAGAGGCATGCAGACATCTCACCCAGCCTCTCTGTATGGCCTGTGCAGCAGCTGCCCTAGGCTTGGAGGGGGTGTGTGCCTGTGCTGGCAGCCTTGGGAGGCCAGATTCAGGAAGTTATCTATGATTACAGAGTTGGAGAATTACAGGTCTTTGGGATCCCATGTCAGGGGAGGGAATGGTTGCCAAGTGAAGATGTACCCTTGGACCTTTGTCTTCCTCTTCCTACCCAGAGTGTGGTGCTTAGAGGAAGGCCAGAGCTGGTCCCTCCAAAGTGAGAACCCAGGGCGGGGATTGGGGTTGCTTGGTCTAAGGGCAGTACTGATGGCCATGTTATGCTTGGAAGCACCTCAGCTGGGATTAATTAATCTAGGCAACCGCAAAGGCTGTGCGGAAAATGATTGAATTTGTTTCTCTTGATTTTATATGAACTGTATTCCAAAGATAACATGGAAATTGCCTACCTAATTGGGCCACTCCATTCCTTCCCAGTAATGAAATTTGCTGATATTCGGAAACTTGAAACTGCAAGGATGGGTCTGTATTTTCTGACATTTGGAGAAACTCCAGATTAATAGCCTTTACCATGTTTCATACATGGGAATTACGAATCAATCACCTAGAAGAAAGGTAGGCTTAGGTAGGTTGGAGTAGGTATTGATACTGTCCTCTAAGTAACTCTTCAAAGGGCTGACATGTTGCAGCCCTGTAATTTTTTCCCTCTTATTAAGATAAAAGCTGAATCAAGAGCAGAGGAATGTAAATGTCTGTCAGAAGATCTTTTTCTTTAGCTTTCACTGGGAGAGACCCAAAGTTGAAGGCATTTCAGAGACTTTTCCCTTAATGACTATAATTAATGTTGCGTGTGCCATGGCCCACTAGGGATACAGAGAATGACCCTGAGCCTGGGTTGCTGGCTTTTTTGAGAGGCTCCTTAAATGTGAAAATATTGCAGTGCATCAGTGATACAATGCCTTTTATTCCCCTTACACTGCTAATGAAACAATAGCCATCCTCCTTCACTCATTTCTGTCATTTAGCTATTCATTTTCACCTGATGAAATAACATTTTTTGGCCTGTCGCACACGCTTTTTTCTCCTACTGTGCTTTAAAATGACTCCTTTAGATTAGTGTATAAAATCATAAATTGGAAGGAACTTGGGATCCTATGTCTTTTAACTCCCTAAATAAATTCAAGCTTCATAAGTAGTGGTGCTAAGAGCCAGGTGCTTAGCTTTCTTCCTTGCATACTACCATACTAGTGATCCACCCTCCTGGCCCCATAAGGTAGTTGACTCAGGAGGAAATGGAAATTTTTTTCTTGGGGAATTTGGCTGAGAATTCAGAGCCATGGGGTGACGCATACCCATGTCCTCTAAAGAGAGGGGAGCATGTCTCTGTAGGACTTGCTGAGTTGGTCACTCCAGTCTTAAAATGATCTGTTCCCGTTGCCACTTCCAGGAGGGCAGAGAATGCAGGATAGAGGTAGGGAGAGGGCAGAGCTGCACAGGTGGGGGACTCCAGAGAACCTGCAGACGGCTGACCACTGCCTACTTGTGAGGGAACTAACAGAAGCTGTGGCAAGAGTCACTTGACAAGATTTGAGGGAGCAATTCTCAGGGCTCACACAGGGTCAGCAATAGCTGTTATTCCCACCACCCAGAGAGAAAAAGTCCTCATTCACAGGCCACAATGTAGAGTACTCAGTAGTGGAGAAAAACTACCTCTACATTAAGTGATGGTCTGATCTCAGGGAATGAAGCTTAATAGCAAGTCTGACACAGAAAACAGAAAGCAATAGAAAACAGAGGAGCTGCGGTACCTGGGTGGGTGGCTCCTCAGTCATTGAGCGTCTGACTCTTGACTTGAGCTCAGGTCATGATCTGATGGTTCCTAGTTGGAGCTCACGTGAGCCTCTGCGTTGACAGGGCTGAGCTTGCTTGGGACTCTCTGTGTCCCTCTCTCTGGCCCTCACCCACTTGCATGTGTGCACTCTCTCGCTATTCCTCTTTCAAAAAAAAAAAAAAAAAAACCTTGAAAAAGAAGAGCAAATGAAACAAATGAGTAGAAGAAACAAGGATCAGAGTGGACATCAATGTTTTCAACAGGAAACAAAAGGTAAAAAAAAATTAATGAAGCCAGAAGGTAATTTTTTTGGAGAAGGTCAATAAACTTGAAAAACCTCTAGTTAGACTCATCAGGTAAAGAGAAAATCCTCACTGTCCATATCATTTCATGGGAGACACACACCACCGCAGATTGTACAGACAACAAAAGGATAAGGGAGTTTTATGAAAAACTTCATTTATTTGATGACTTATATTTTACAGATATTCAAAGGCTTTATTGTCCCCCAATGCAGTCACTAAATCTTAAAGATTCTGACCCCTAAGTATTTGTAAAACTTAATGCCTCTGCATCTTGCCTCTTTCTTTCCTCGGTTAGGCCACTATCTTACTGTATGAAACTTTTAGCTGAGCTCACTGACTATCCTTGCACTCTCCCTCTTTTTTCCTCTGTATAACAGCCAGGATGATATTTAAAATCCGGAGACCTGATTATATCACACCTCCTGTTCCTGTTTACATGTTTTTCCATTGCTCTCAGAAGTCAGAACCCTTAATCTGATGAAACTCTTCTCAGCGTTTCCCCCCTCATCCTTCTCTCTTCACATTGTATGCTCCAGCAACTAGATGTGCTTTTCTCCTGAGCCTCTGGGCCATGTGCCTTTCTCCTTGGCCTTGAATTCTTTTCTTCTCTATTAATGTGACTTACTTTCACTCTTAGGTCTCTGCTTTAAATGACTTTTTTTTTTTTCAGAAAGTTGCTTCTGACCCCTTACATTGGAAATAAATGCTCCTTACATACTGTCAGAGCTCTCTGCCTGTCTCTATTCCACTGCTTACCATGATGCATCATCACTGCCTCTTCTCCGTGGCTCTCCTTAGGCAGAGCGCTCCTCAGCACGTGGACTCCTCCATATGACCAAGGCACATGACACTCTAGAAATAATTGTTAGTGATTAAAAAAATACTACTCTTCAAAACCTCAAATATCCCTCTACATTTTAACACAGAGGACTTTAAGCAGGAGACAAAAACAGTAAGTTCTTGATTTCAAGCTGGGATGGTCCACTCGTATAACGTTCCATATTGCAAATCTGATTTTTCTCCCTCTTAAATTCCCCTAATTTTATGTGTATTAAGAGTATCAATCTATTCTCCAAAAGTGAATACCAAGGTAGTAATTCACCTGTAGACTTTTGTGACTATTCATAAAACATAAGATGGAAGTAAAGAGCTTTCAGTCGGATTATAGCGTTTTATTTGGACTAAGAGTGTATAATTGAGCATATATTATACTTTGCAAAATTGCTTTTGCTTTTAGTATATTCCAAAGTTCTTTTCCTTTGGCTTTGTCCTTTTGACCATAGCCCCTTCTGGAATGAGACACTGAGTAACCCACCTTCCAGGAGAGAGCCCTTTGCCTTATTTTAATGCCAGTTCTTAACATCGGTTGTGTTCTGGGTTTTTTAAAAATATTTTTTAAAATTCTTTAACCAAAAACCATGTTTCTCTGCTAACCAGATTTTTCTTGGCAACTGATTCCTCTCATTTATACTTTACTTCTCCTTTCTTCTAGTAATATTTCTTTCTAATGACATAAGTCATTTTGTTTACTGTTGAAAATTTGAAATATGCCGAAAGTTAGAGGAGCAAAAGAAGTGCTTGCAGGTATGAAGCCCCTGTTACGTTGGGGTGTGTTTTCCTGCCACCGTTCTGCCCAGTGTAGAGCTGCCTAGGGACTAAGAATAGTAGCCCTTTGCCAGGATTGCTTCCAGTATTTGTCACTGATTTACTTTTCATGTTTTGCCTTTAAATTTTGGTTCTAATATTTTAAATACAGAGGCTTTGCGGTTTTGTGCAGTGAAATCCATTAGACTGTTTTTAGGCTAATAAATGAAATTTTCACATAAAGTGCATGTGTTTATCTACCTGCATCTGCTTTTTAAGGTTTCAATTTTTAGAGTTAATGGTATCATTTATATATAATTAAATTTTATGAGTATATTGGTTATTTCCCAGTAGTCTTTATTTTTTAAATTCAGCTTTGTCCATCTTTTCCATTGACTTGTGTTTCTTCAAATAAATACTAAAGTCTTTTATAGACTAGTATCTGTTCATAACCTATTCTGTGCTTATATGATTGTTCTTGTGCCAATACAATACTCTTTTCTAGTTTTTAAAAATATCTAATGTTTAATACAGGTATTTCTCTTACATAAACTTTGTCTTTTGATGAAATTTTGTTGGCTATTTTAACCTTTTCTCTGATTGCTAAATTTTGGGCTAATTTTTGTCAAGATTTAAGTGATCATACTGGGATTCTGATATGTTGGTACTATAAGTTAATTTAGAAACCTTTGATGTAAATATGAAATACGTTCATTTTTTTCTGTAAAAATATGCTCTCCATTTTTCTTTTACTCAGTAGATCCTATATATTTTGGCTGAAGATATTTCTAGGTAAAATAGGTACTTTTTGTTACTATAGCAGAAATCAACTTTATTTTTTTTCAATTTTGGATTTTAATTATTGGTGGATTGAAAAAATATTTGAAGACCGACTTGATTTATTTCAGTATGTATATGATGAATGAAAATGAGTGCTGTAAGCAGTAGGTTTGATTCAGATGAAGAAGTTGGTGTGTGCTGAAGGAAAGAGAAGGATTTTTATTTATTTATTTATTTATTTTTTTGTTTTTTTTTTTTTTACAAATATTTTATTGCCAAATTAGTTTCCACATAACACCCAGTGCTCATCCCCACAAGTGCCCTCCTCCATGCCCATCCCTCCTCCCCCCCACATCCATCAGTCCTCAGTTTTTGTCAGCATTCAAGAGTCTCTCATGGTTTGCCTCTCTCCCCTTCCCCCACCATTTCCCCCCTTCTTCTTCCTCTTGTTCCTCAGTTAAGTTCCTCCTAATCCTCCTATACATGCAAACATATGATATTTGTCCTAGAGAAGGATTATTAAAACAGCCCAAATGGATGAAGGCATTCCTGACTATTCAGGGCAACAATTGTGGAGATGAGCAAAGTATATTCAGGCATCACGAGCAAAACACCTAACTCTTGTTAGCGTTCAGAAATAAAGTTAGAAGTCCTAAGATTGTGGAAGACCTTGGATGCCAGCCACGGGCTGTAATTCAAGCAGCCTTGTATTGACATAGGACCGGCTAAGCTCATTAGCCAAGTATATGTTACTGAGCCATGTCTTAAGAGTTACTTTTGAGACATAATCCCCAGGTGATGTTTAGGTTTGGTGTATTAGTCTGTTTAGGCTACCATAATAAAATATCACAGGCCAAGTGGGCTAAACAACAGAAATTTGTTTCTCTCACTGTTCTGGATGCTGGAAGGCTACAATCAAGGTGTTGGCTGCTGTGATTCATGGTGAGAGTGCTTTTCCTGGCCTGCAGATGGCCTTGATGCTGTGTTTTCTTTCGACAGTTTTGTGTGCACATGTTTAGTGGAGGATACCCTGGTCTGTCTTCCTCTTCTTACAGGGGACCCTAGTCCTACCTGATGAGGTCCCCACCCTTAGGACCGGGTTTAACCCTAATTACTTCCCTGCCTCCAAATAAGGTCCTGTTGGTGGGTAGAGCTCTAATACACGAATTTCGTGGGGACACAGTCATTCAGTTCACAGCACTTGGTATGCAGAGGAAAGAGCCTGGAAGAAGACTGGTGAGATTGGCAAGAATAAGGACATGGGGCTGTGAAAGAAATTTTGAAGGAGGTTGCGGGGGAAAAATGAACATTGAAGGTAACTATTGAATTTTTACTTCGGAAAGGTAAAAGAAGTAACGTACTTGAAAATCAAGCTTTAAGTACATTACTGTGAATATGCTTACAACATCATCTCACCTGGAACACATGTTTGTGGAAGGGACTATGAAGATACCATTGTGAAAAAGAACCCAATGATAAATTTACATCCTGCCCTTTGTGGATACTTTGTGTTCATCCTATCATGCCACCTTTTGGGACCTGTATTGTTCCTGTCAGAGTGGAAAGATTCAAAGGATGGTCCTGTGTCTTTTTTTTTTTTTTTAAGATTTTTAAAAATGTTTTATTTATTTCTGGGAGAGAGAGAGACAGTGTGACCAGGGCAGGGTCAGAGAGAGATGGAGACATAGAATCTGAAGCAGGCTCCAGGCTCCGAGATAGCTGTCAGCACAGAGCCCGATGTGGGGCTCAAACCCATGAACCATGAGATCATGACCTGAGCCGAAGTCGGACGCTTAACCGACTGAGCCACCCAGGCGCCCCAGGATGGTCCTGTGTCTTGTTTAAAGTGACCTTTACTGGTCCTGGGAGAGTACTTTCTACTAGTGTGTACTTACTACTTGAGGATGATGAATAACCTCTTTGGCATCAGTAACTTAGAACACTTTTTAAAAGGCAGAGGAAGTTTAAGAACAAACAAGAGGACTTGAATCTTGGCTGGATTTTATTTTATTTGGGAAAAGATAATGTTGATGTTCTAGGCCTTGTTTTTAATGTTATAAACGCCTTTGAATAGAGTCAAGGGGACAGTTTTTGATAAGGGTAGGACAAAATTTTCATGAAATTGGGAGAACATTCTAAACTCTTAAAATCCAGCAATCAGAAAACTTTTTCTGTAAATGGATACATAGTAAATATTTTAGCTTTGCATTCCATAGAGTTTCTACCAGCAACTAATCTGTCCTTGTTGTACGAAAATAGCCATTGATGTTACATAAATGAATGAGGATGGCTGTATTACAATAAAAGTTTATTTATAAAAATAGGCTGTGGGGAGACTTATGAGTTCTAATTGCTGGCTCCTTGTCTAATTAGTTATGCAGAGTATTTTATAAATCTAATCATTGGGATCAATATTGTTCGAGGCAGATGAATAATGACATGGTTAATGTGCTCTGAAAGATAAAAGTCTTAATATTTTATTAAAAGACCTGAGAAAGCTTAGCCGATATATTCTTCAGTAATGAAAGAACTCAGTTCTGATATATTATTAAGTGTTGGTACCTTGAAGGTACAGATTGGGATGATTGTTGACTTTTTTAAAATGTCTAATTACCATTTTAGTCACTTGTCTTTCTGACATTAGTTAATATGACTGAGTGGATGGAAATAAATTTCTTTGTTCATCTCATATACTAGTGTCCCTGTGATATCTTCTGCAGTTTCTGACTTAGAAAGGATGCCTCCATTCTTGACATTCTATTTTGTTCAATTATATTTAGCTATTTAATACATTATGGGGAGTGTTGTAGCATAGAGATTAAAAGCATGGTTTGTGAAGCCAGAGTGTATGACTTAATGGTTCTGTGAATTTCTGCAGGTTACCTAAACCCCTGTGGGTTTCACTTTACTCAGCTGTCAAATGGAGATAATAACAGCCCCATCTCATGGGGTTTTTATGAGGTTGCCATGAGTTAACAAACAGAAATAAAGCACTTAGAAGAGTGGAAATACAGTAGCTGCTTGATAAATGAACATTACAGTTTCCCTGTTTGGCTGTAAGCTTTTTGAAGGCAGGGACTAGATGATGCTCTTTCTTGCCTGTCAAGATATTTTCATGGAGCATGCTAATATTCAACAAAAGGTCGCTAATGTTATTACTGTTGTTACCATGACAGGGTCTAAGCAGTCACCTTTTAGTTAAAATGAATCACTGCCATTCCCCTTTTAATCCTTTGTGTAAGGTATTAAGTGTACAGTAACTTCTACAGGGTAAAGAGAAACAAGGTAAATAAGTAAATTTCTGTATGGACTCTTACACATGAGCTAAATAATGTGTGAGCATTTGCCAAGAATAATTCTTCAATCTATGTATGAGGAAACTGTAGTGTCAACTGGAGCCATGTCCATATCTTCATAAAGTAATGTATCATTTTTTTTTTGGCATTGCTTCAGTTAATTTCTCTCTGTCTAGTGTAGTGGGTGGGTAATAGCTGTTCTGCTGTTATTGATGCTAACTTGAATCAAAGTTTATGGGAACATAGAATACTACATGGCAATGAGAAACAATGAAATCTGGCCATGGGTAGCAACATGGTTGGACCTTGAGGGTGTTATGATGAGCGAAATAAGTCAGGCAGAGAAGGACAAATATCATATGTTTGCACGTATAGGAGAATTAGGAGGAACTTAACTGAGGAATAAGGGGAAGAAGAAGGGGGAAATGGTGGGGGAAAGGGAGAGAGGCAAACCATGAGAGACTCTTGAATGCTGACAAAAACTAAGGACTGATGGATGTGGGGGAGGGGAGGGATGGGCATGGAGGAGGACACTTGTGGGATGAGCACTGGGTGTTATGTGGAAACTAATTTGACAATAAACTATTTGTAAAAAAATAAAATAAATAACAAAAAAAAAGTTTATGGGAACAGAAATTTATTAATGAGTTCCAGTATCAACTAACTCCCTTTCCCACCCCATAATGCTGGTATCCCTGCTTGTGGCCCATCCTCATGACTATCCCTGGTACTTGTTAACTTTAGTTCTGGGCTGGTCTTCTACTTGATGCATCATGGTAATTTCTGGCTGAAATCAGTGAAGTTCTTCAGTTGTTCTTTTTTTACCTCTCCTGCTCAAATTCACTTTCTTTTCAATTTGTTCCTGTAAATCTTAACACTCTGACCAGTTAGGGGAATCCAGAGTTTCTAGAAAGCTGGCTGGTCAAGAGTCATCGCGATTTTTATGGTAGACTTAACCCTAGTACTAATTTTTCTTGAAATATGTACATAATCCTGTGAATTTATCATTCTCTGGTTTTGTGAAAACAAATCTTTCTACTTGAAGTGCTAAACTTGAAAATGAGCTTTGAATAAACACCAAGGTTCTAGGGCTCAGTTTATTTTCTTGTCAAGATCTTTAATAGCTCTTCCTTTTTTGTGTGAGTGCAGTTGACTATGATGATAAAATCCATCTAATTAGCTATCAATATTTGACAGTGTACTTTTTAGCAGTGCCATTCATCCAACTCAACAGAGCAGTCATTCAATCAAGAAAACCACACCAGCCATTCAAATGAGAAAGTACTGCCAGAGCTGGATTTCATCTTAATGGGCTCAATAAAGAAAATAAAACTTGAGGATTTCTATTAGCCAATATATCTCATTAATATTGTGACTGAGACTGTCAGTATCCATTCTCCTAGCCCTCCGTGTTTACAACCGATTCTGAACAGATAAAGCCAAATGGAAAACAGGTTTTATATATGTTGTTTTTCATCTAGCAAGATGGAGATTTCTTTTTTATTGGCATCAAACGCATAGCAAATAGAGCGTCATAAATGTCACTGACCTTCTGTTGTTCCTTTCAAATGGGCAATTACAGCTCTCTTAGGTAATTTGTGGGAAACTCTGAGCATGTAACTTCTGAGTCTTAGTTTCTCCTTCTTTGCAAAGTGGAGGGCAGGGGGACGGGGGAGAGTAATGACATTGGGTGTACCTGTCAGCTTTCATTGTGTAACTACCACAGTTTCACTAAGGCTTAAAACAAAACACATTAATTTTGAATTGTGTGTCTGCAGGTCATGTGGTGTAAAGCTGATCTAGGCTGGGCTCATCCAGGCTTGGCTGCAGGCTCCCTGATGGGTCCAGGTCTGCCCCACTTGTTTATCATTCTTCAGAGATGACCTTCCTAGGATAGGTTCTTCTCATAGCAATGGCATAAGCATGCTTTGGCAAGCACAATTCATCTTGGGTTTTTTCATGTCTGCTAATACCCTATTGACCAAAGCTAGTCACAGGCTCATTATCAGTGGTGTGTGGAAGTGTTCTTTATGGGATGTGAGATGGGACAGAATGTAAATACATCCCAAACAAAACTCTAACACACTACCTCACATGATTGGGAAGACTCTATGAAATTGTGTCTATGGGAGCTCTTTGTTAATTGTAAGGCACTGTGTAGCTGTGATATTTCTAAATTCTTTGTCATCATAAATTCTAGCATGATTCTTTTTGATAGCAAACTACTCCTTTCATAACTTTCTACCAAGAAGGCCATCTACAATACTTGTTAGCAGCTGTTGACTTAGGCTATTGAAGTATCATTGCACGTTATTATAGTGGGAGGCTAAAAATCAGGAGTATCTATTACAGTCTGGGATGTTTAAACTACTTCTTGGCTTACCGTAAGACTTTAAATTCAAGGAGAAAGCAAGCCAAGGAAAGAGGATTACGCTTGAACAGTCTTCATGATAAAATAGTAGTAATTAGTTTGAGCAAAATCCCATAATAGTTTTTTTCCCCGCACTTCACAGGAAACCAAATGGCAGACAGATAAAACAAATCACTTTACTCGCAGTAATTAGCAAGCGATTATAAGGTTTTGCCTATGTTCTCCCAAGAGTACAAAGATCATGGCCTGTTTTTCGAAGAACTTTATGTTGCTTAATACCTAATCCATCTAAACTCAACTGCGGAATCTGACAGAAACTTTGCCACAAACACTGAACCATTGGAGGACCTGGGAGACCACAGCAATGCTAATTTAATGATAAGCAGGAGGAAGGAAGATTAAGTACAGTGTTTCTCTTTTATTATTAACTTTTTCTGCCACCTTTTGTGAGTTTGCCCCTTCTTGGCATTTGCCTTGATTCAGATATCACACAGTTCCTAAGAATTAAGTTCTGTATGTTTGTGAACCTAGGTCTTGGATCGTGAACTAAAGTATTGTATCTTTAAGTCCACAGTATTTTGAGAACAATAATGTTGTTGAAAGAGAGGATCATCCCCTTCATAGAGGTCATAGAAAGTTCAAATTAATTCCTAATCAAAGATGACTCAGGAAAACAAATAGTTCACATAATGTTTTGATTGAAGGACACAGACCTTCAGGTTATGGTTGCTGCCAACTGACAAAAAATAAGGCCATCTCTCTAGTGTGAAAGTGTGCAAAGATAGCAGAGCAGTTCAGGGTTCTCTTTGGACATGGAGCCTACATGACCTAGCTCTGTCAAATGTGGCAAACCACTAACGCAGTCACGTTGACTTATTGACAAACAGCATTAAAAAATCTTTGATTCGTATATTTGCTGTAAAGGAAAATAGACATGTGGATTTTTGTATTTTGATGGGATTAAATATCTCTATTTAATGCATAACATTGTGAAGATTGTGACTTGACTCATTTGTCTAATTCTCAATCACGGAACTTTTTTTCAGTAGAGCGAATTGGGCAAGTCTTCTTGAGTATTTGCCATGTTTTGATTTTTATAGTCAGTCATATTTCAGAAATATTTTTAACTTAGGATATTTGCAGATACCAAGTTTTGTTTGCATTCATCCTCGTTCTTAAATGTTCTCGATTATAAATGTGCTGGTGTGTTACTCAGTAAGAATCAGAAGGATTGGACTCCCGATGCTTGCGAAGCATTTGAGAAAGCAGAAATGCCTGACAGGTTTGAAGAGCGCCGGATATGCCATTTTGTGGAGTGGGTGTGGAAACAGACCATTAGCATCTGTCACATGGACACAGTTTAGTTTAGGGCTTAGGACCTGAGTTCATGTTTGAGCTCTGCCTCCTTGTTGGGTTGTGTCAACTATGTGGGCAAGTTATTTGGTCTTGCTGAGACACAGATTTTCCATCTACAAAATGGAGCCAATGATACTACCCACATCCTGAGGCTGTTGTACGCATCAAATGAGCAGTTGTACATGATATTACAGGGAGTTGGTATGTAATGAATTTTATTGGTAGTAGGTGACAGATGTATAGACATACACTGTGCTGATAGACCAGATGATCTAGAGATGTGGGTAAGAGAGAGACTAAGAATCTTAAAAATAAACCCTTGGACATAGGAATGACAGGGTAGTAGAAAAAGAAACAGTATCATCCTAGCCAAATAGAGAGGTGCACATTGGTTATTTTCCCCTTCTAAAAGTTGGAGTTGAGATTGAATGCTTCATTCATTAAAGTGTTATGGTTACGTATTTATGTTAAATCACTGAGTCCTATTTTAAACTGATAAAACTCAGTTTTCCTTTTTTTTTTATTTGAAGACTTGGGTAGATCAATAATAGGCCCTAATGTTCCATCGTTTGCTGTTTGCATGCCCTCTGGTTGAACGTGTACCCTTCCAGACTATGGGCATGGTCTTGGGGATGGCTAGTTAGGATGGCCTGGGATAACATAAATTAGGCTTTCTTCCATGCTTTTCTTGAGTTCCTCTAACAATCAGGTATAGGCACATTCTCATGGTAGAGACAGGGATCCAAAAATTGAAGGAGAAGGCACACTTGCACTCTCCTTTCAAGTCTCTCTTTACATCTCTTCATTACATCTCTGTTGACATTTCTTCCTTGGCAGCCTTTTTATTTTCTTTTTCCTATAGTACTTTCCTGGAAATAAATTTACATAATAAATTTCGAGCAGAACAGATTGTATTTCCCCATGTGAGCAGTGCTACAGTTAGCAGCGATGCTTCTGAACTTTCATCTTCTACTTGGTGTTTAGCCCACTGATGGTGTAGGCATTTCTCTAGAAATGATTTCTAATGGATTCCCCATTTAACCTTTGCAAGGTGACCCTATCCTATTTCGCCAAATTCATCTGTCATTACTAATTGTACATTTTATGTTCTAGCCACATACTTTGATAAAAAATTTCCAAGTATGTGGTGCTTTTTCTTTTTCTTTCTTTTTTTTTTTTTAAAAAACCTTTCTGCCTATTTATATACTGTTTCATTTACTTGGAAAACACCTGTTCCTGTTTCAAACTCCAACCTAAAAGTTCTCTCCCTTGCCCAGGAAAAGCTGGCCTATAATAATTGCTCCAGGTATTTGTGGTGTTTATTATAATTGTATACATTTGATCTTAGCCAAAAGGTCGAGAAGTGATTTTTATTATAATTGTATAAATGCAAAGAATTATGTCTGTCTGCAAAGTTACTGTGAATATGGGAAGCCTGATGGGTTTCGTAATCACCATTTTGTTTTCTTTCATCCCGAATGGCAAGCACAGTGCCTCGTGTTGAAAATACATTTCTTAAATTGTGATTCAGCACTAAAAGAATAAATGCATAATGATACTGTGTTTTAAAAGCTGAGATGCAAGAATGGTAAGCCTCTAATTAATGAAATTGGCAAGATTTAGAACTGGAAGAAACATTAAAGATGGTTTCTGTGATCATTATTTTATAGATGAGGAATCACTTTAATGATGTGTATTTAAGAGGATTCAGTGCTTAGTGCTATGGCTTGTTTCATTGCTGTCTTGTTGACTGGAATTGAAGCCTTGAAGCTAATATTTCCTGAATCCAAATTAGTTGAATAATTTTCTGTTACATTTTTAAGTGGTAGAATATTAGTGGGTTACATTTCCTACTACCTCAAAACTCTAGAAACGTTATTCTGCTGTCTACTGGAAGTCTGGTTTCTCCCATTTGTAGCTGATTTGCTCTCACTGCTGAAAGCCTATAGGGTTCTATCCTTACCCTTGAAGTTGAAGAAATTTACCAGGCTGTGTCTTAATGTTGACTACTTTATAATCTTTTTCCAGAATGCCTTGTGTTATAGTGATTTGTAGAATTGAAACTCTATTTATTTGAGAATGTTTCTCTATTTGTTTATTTGGCTCTCTTTCTGATATAATTGTTTTTTATCATTGCCATCGCTAAGATGATGATGATGATGATTGAATTTCCCTTGCTCTCTTCCTTCAGCTCTTCTGCCTTTATCTATTGGACTTTTTTTTGTTACTTCCTTAGGTCTCTTTTCCACATTGTTGACTTATTCTCAGCAGAATGGATTTTACTTCTCATTGTTTTTATTTTGAAGTAGCATTATTACTATCTTGAATTGTTTTCACTTATCACCACCAAATATTTTTTGAGCATTTACCATATGACAATCCCTAAATGAACCCTATTGTTATACAAAATGACCCTATTAACATGCCTATCAATTTATAGGTAAGGAAACAGCTGGGTTGTTTAGGTGACTTTTCTAAAAGGACACAGCCACTAAATGACACAGACACAAGATTTGAATCTGGTTCTGGCATTAGCTCATAACTGCTATCACACTCAACCTCCAACTCTGATCAGGGCTTCTACTAAAGAGGAAAATGTCTTAGATTTCAAAATCGTCACTTTTGTGGCATTCAGTTGGTTAAAATACAGAAGAATGGAGATAAGGGCCCTACACTCAGGTAAGTGGTGGGTGGACACCCGATCTGCATGAGATGTTAGGGAGCCAGGAGGACTACTGGATTTGACTGCCTCCTTTCTGTGTCCTGTCCTTCACTCAAAGGCCCTGGTCTTTTGGGATCTCTAAAATCTCTCTTCATACATTTTCTGTGTTACCTTTGATCAGAAAGAGTTATCACTAGCTGCAGTACCTGAAGCTCCAGGCTTGCGGGAATCCAGCTGAGGAATCCTGAAGAGGCAGGAAGTTCATTCTGACAGTGCAGTATTTATGTAGCAACC
The DNA here is from genome assembly GCA_017311185.1 of Proteles cristata cristata. Taxonomy (NCBI): domain Eukaryota; kingdom Metazoa; phylum Chordata; class Mammalia; order Carnivora; family Hyaenidae; genus Proteles; species Proteles cristata. The sequence goes on along the minus strand of JAESUZ010001442.1, from coordinate 48,266 downwards.
TTGCGGAATTGACTCAAACATTGAATAAACTATGTCTTCCCACTCTGAAATAGTCATGAGTATTAGAGATCTCTGCATAGCATGCAGGACATGCTGCAATAAAGACAAATTAGGGAAAAAAGTCAGATTGTGACCTACTTTGTACTTCACTGGAGAAAGGTCAAAAACTCTATCCTGTGCCAATTTTGCACTCGTCTTTTCTGCAAACCCTTTCGAAAGAGATTAGGTTCTTATTACTTTATTATTGCAATAAAATGTTCAGCCAGGATTCTGGAATGAAAGAGCTGCCACTACAGAAGCTGTAATAGAAGAAGCCGTAACTTAAGTGTAGGTTTGAAAAATTGCCATAAAGGCAATCCTTTGTAGAGAAAATACCTTCTAATTTCTCACAGCCAAATATGCACCACCAGATGTGAAAAGTCCTGAATACTGACTTCTCTTTAGAGTAATACACACAGTATGTTTGCCTAAAAGCCATTCTGTGAGTAATTTTTATAAGATAAAGCAGGGCGTAATTGATTGGGTTAATGGTTCCTTAATATAACTAGGAGTTAACCGGTGAACATTAGGTAAGACTGCACTTTTGCAGTGAGCGTTATTTTTTGAGTTTTGCATTTGGACCTCAAAACCTTTTTAATCCTATTCATATTTTTCTCATTTGCTTCTCTTCTGTGTCCCCATCTCATGGATTTTAGAGTTGACTCTCCCATCCCTAGGAGGTGATGTGATGGAAGAGACACATCCATTTTTTTTTTTTTTGTTCCTTTATTTTCTCAGGTCATAAACTGTTTTTATAATTCCATGCAGTGCAGATGCAGGCACCAGATTGACTTCAGGGAGAGAAGGTCACAGTGAGGGTCACCCTTGTGAATTATCAAAGTAGACCAGAGGAATTTTGGTGATGTGATCCACTGACACTTGCCAGCAGGCATTACCTCTGCAAGCTAGAGAAATGTACACGTTTTTGTAGGCCTGAGTTGTCTTCAGAAGATAAGGAATACATGACAGAAGAGGTTTTACACAAGTATGGGAGACATTGTCCTAGTTGAATTGAAACGAACTATCAAGCCATGCACAAAAGCCAATGTTGTATTTTAATATAATACCTAACATAATCGGATCAGAACTAATGCGAATTGGAGGGAAACCGTAGGTTGAAGATATCCTTTAGTATACTGTTAAATCATTTTAGGGCATGGACATCAAAATTAGGCTTTCATGTTGCTAAGAATTTATAAGAGAGAATTTGACCTTGCCATTCTTAGCATTTCCCCAATCCTCCTAAGTAATGGCTTTTCCTTGAATTACCTCTATTCAGCTTATCTAATGCTTTCACGGGTATTACTTAATTTTTTCCTGCCAAGCAGTTTTGAGCTTGTGGAAAGAGCAGGTATGGGTATTTCATTTTACTCACGGGGCATTGAAATCTCAGAGAAGATAGGTAGACTAGAAAGTAAATGTCAGACACCAGAAACTTAGTGCTTTTCGATTGTCCGCCAGAGTAGACTAAAAGCAGAGGGTGGGTTGGTGGAGCGACTCCCAGCATTGCTGATGTTCTTGTTAGACTGGTCACCATGGTCAGTAGCACTGAGTCTTTGGCCCATGCCACTACTTTGCTGTCTAAGATGGGGTGCACCAGGGGCTTCGGTATTCTATAAAAGATGTCAAGTGTAGAGATGTCTGATGCGGTGAGAATTCAGAAAAGCACTTGATCAGATGTTCAAAAAAAAAAAAAACAACCCAATAGCATATACCTCAGGACAAATTATTTTGCATCTCAGTTCTCTTGGATTGTATGACAGTTGAGAACTGCAGCCACTCCTATCACTGTGTCAGGAGCGGCAGGTGCTCTTTTTATTCCCCCTGGAGTGCCTCGATCCCTGTGGGTGGAATGCTCCCGTATGTTGCCTGGTCCAGATTGTATAGTTGATGCCAGTATTTGAATTATAAATTTACCTCTCCACCAGAAGTTTTGAAACACCTGTAGACCAGTTAACCGCTCAGTTAACTGCTCACACATTTTATTATTATTTTGGTGCTTTTGCCAAAGTCACTTTTCCACCGGAGTTTATCTCTTCTTCCCTTTGCCTCCAGGTTTGTTGAGATATAATTGACATGTAATGTTGTGAATATTTTAGGCGTACAGTGTGATGATTTGATATGTGTCTCTATTGTGAAATAATCACCACAATAAAGTTCCCCTATCCATCACCTCACATAATGGCCAATTTGTGTGTTTGTGGTGAGAGCATTTAAGATCTACTCTCTTCCTGCTACCCAAATAATCTTTTTTCTTGTCACTCCATTTGTAGTTCCAGTTTTTGATTGTTATCTTCTCAGTCTAGCTTAGCTCCCAACTGGTCTTTTATCTTTCTTAATCCCTGTAACATTTCATGGAATCATCACGGTTTAATAACAGATACCATCATTCTTTATATCCTATTTGATTGCATCTTCTTCATAAGTTATGATGGCTTTTATTTCCTACAAAATGGCATTTGAACTTGGCTGGTCTCAACAGAAATCCCATGGAAGCTCAACTGGTTAGTTTCAGAAGAGTTTTATAAAGGACTATTGATAAATGTATGGAGAAGGTAGAAGGATATAATGAGGTGGTATCCTGCATAGTAACAGCGTTATCTACTCTAGGCTCAAAATGGTGAATGAATGGAGTGGTTTCTGAACTTGAGAGGCCAAGAGGGTCACCAGACAAGAGTTGTGTGCAGTGTACCTGCAGGAAAGAAATATTCTCACTGTATCACCTCTTACTGATGCTTATTGTTGGCCAGACATATCCGGAAGTGAGCCCATTGTTGTGATTGATCCACATCACCTTTCCAGGGCACAGAAAAAGAATGCAGAATGGTGAAGAGGAGATCTGGAGGGAGGATAACCAGTGATAATGAGTGATGACCAGCACAGGTATTACAACGTTTATCACACTGGTCTTGCATATCTCAAGTTCCTAACAGGTTGTAGAGCTAACAATTTGTAAAACCACAGTGGCAGGGCCATAAAAACCAAGCATTGTGTGTAGTTGCTATAGTCACTCAGCCAAGAAAATCTTGGATTTTTCCACACATAATCCAGTACCAGTCAACAGTACTTTGATTATTCATCAGAATTTTTGGTTACAGCTCACCAAGTATAGAACCATCATTAAAGAATGCTAGGGACAACAACTTTTGAGTATATAGCAGGGACTTGATCAGTGGGTGGCATGTGGCAAGCTCTGACTATGATGATTCATGATTTCATTTAAAATCAGTTTTATAGCTTCTTGCATTTCAATGATTCCTTTGGAAAGGCATCCTTTGGTTTGGAAACTTAGCTTGTCTCCAGAAAATTGTTTTATTTTCATATTCTGTCATTTAGATTTCAATTAATGTGACTAAACCTCCTCAAAAAGACTTCTTCCAGTGCCCTATCTCTCTGCCTATTTGTGACAAAATGTATCTGGCCAGGTCTCAGGCTTCTAAGTTAGCAAAATCAAGAAAACATTTTCTGTTAAGGTTCAGATGGAATTGATTTGGATTAAAGTCTGTTGACATATATAATAGTAAAGGAAACAATTTTCAGCTGGTGAAAAACTTGGGCTTGAATGATATTACAACCCTGTGGGTCAATGTCAGAAAGACATCTGAGCAAATGCTGTTGAACATCAAAGTCATTGGAAGTGTCAACTGCTCTGAGAGAATATAAAGAAAACTTGATGAATTTCATTCAGAGGTTAGGTAAAAAGAAAACTCTGCTAGAGATAAGGAAGGAAGAAAAGAAAGTTGTTTGGTCCTAAAAACATACTCTTGACCCCACAATGCTAAAGCTTTATTAAAAAACTCCCGGGTTAGGGGCGCCTGGGTGGCTTAGTCGATTGAGCGTCCGACTTTCGCTTAGGTCATGATCTCGCGGTTCGTGGGTTCAAGCCCCATGTTGGGCTCTGTGCTGACTATCAGCTCAGAGCCTGGAGCCAATTTCAGAGTCTGTATCTCCCTCTCTCTCTGACCCTACCCTGCTCATGCTGTCTCTCTCTCTCCTAGAAATAAAAATATTAAAAAAAAAATTCCCGCGTTACTGAAGCTAAAGATGTATTAAATTCAGGGTTGAGTAATGCACTATACATGTGAATTATTTACTCAGACATGTTATTTATACTTGAGGGCATTTTCATGTAACACGTGAATTTCAATTTCTTGGCAGGGAGTTGGCAAACAAAAGAATTATACAACGATAATGGAAGGAGAAATGATGGAAATGGTCATTGCTAAGATCATGTTGATTTAAATCTGTATCGATTTTAACAAATGATTATTTGGAAATTACTTGGAGGCATTGGATACATGTATGAGATGAGGGAAGGAGACCCAGTTTTTGTTAGGAGTTGGGTTTGTCCTTTCTCTGTGCTAATAGGTTTTCGGTCTATTTTTACTAAGAACTTAGAAGTGCCATAGAAATGAAATGGACATGTAAATGAAAACTGGTCAGTTACAGATGTCTACCTCCTGTCTGAGAAACTGCTCACCTCTCAACTTTCAGGCTAATCCAAATCCACTCCTGCAGCAGGTATTGCCCAGATGTTGACTGGGAACCAGTTCATGAGCACTGGGGAGGGAGAGGTGACCGTCACATAATAGTGGACTATCTACATGCAGCATATATGTGAAGGTCAGGAACTAGAATAAATAGATGGAGAGATTTTCAGTGTAATGAATGAAAATATGTGCTGATAGTTAAATGTAATGAAGAAAACGGGAAGATAGAGTGGTGGAGTATAAATGTGTGTTGGCAGCTGTTTTAAATTGAGTTGTCTTGGAGGGCCTTTCGAAACAAATATTTATGTTAAGACCTAAATGACAGGTAAGCAGTAGGTAAGAATAGAGCACCGTGGACAGAATGTTTTAGTCAAATTGGAAACCAAATGCAGAAGCCCTGAAGTGGAGCTACACATGATGTTGAAGGTAAGTAAGGAATGGCTGAATGCCTTTAAAAGAGCTGAAAATGGTATTTAAGTTGATTTTTTAAAAAATTATATTGCTCTAAACTTCTATTATGAAATGGTTCCAGAGTGCTTGGAAATTGAAAGTTCGTTTATAAAAATCTAATTGGATTAAGATTTTTGAAATGGATTATTGCTTAACTACATTTTGAATGCATAGGGAAATTTTTTTTTCACAGATTGGATAAGAACTGTAGTAACAAATTGATTTCTTTTTATTGAACACCTACTGGGTGACATGTGTATTTGGCGCAAACTCTGAGAAGAACATAAAGCAGCCTAAAGTACAACTTTTTAAAAATGTTTGTTTATTTTGAGAGAGAGCAAGCTAGCGAGCAGGGGCAGGGCCAAGAGACAGGAAGACACAGAATCTAAAGCAGGCACCAGGCTCTGAAGTTGTTGGCACAGGGCCTGACGTGGGACTTGAACTCACAAACAGTGAGATCATGACCTGAGCTGAAGCTGGGCGCTTAACTGACTGAGCCACCCAGGTGCCACCTAAGGTACAACTTTTATCCTCAAGATGAGTAGAGTTGAGACACTGGGAAAAGGTATAAGCCCATAAAAAGATAATTAATGACACAACATCATACCAAGTACAAATGAATTGTGAAGTGATGAAGAAAAAAAGAGGGTTGCTTACTGGATTGCTTCTTGGAGGAAAGGGAATTTGAAATGGAAGGAAGTAAGAATTAAGCTGTGAGAGACCAGTGGGCTTTGTGGTAATGAGGAGGTTTGATGGGCATCAATGACGTATCACATACTTCTTGTTGCCTTCCCCCCCCAACTACATTTCTTCTTCAAAAATATGAATAAGGTTTAAATGAGGTGAAACAAGGTTTTCAAAAATTGATTCTGCTTTTGGTATGAGCAAAATACGTATCTAGAGCATTAGGAAATAGTCTGAAGCTTTTTCCTTACAGGAATGTTCTTTGTGCTGTTTACAACAAGGCTTCTTATCCTACTAGATAGCAGCTTACCGCTTGAAGAAAACTTTAGTTCTCAAGCTGTTGATTTTTCATTTTGATGATGCTTAACTAATGGAAGCAAATGGAACAAATATAACTGGATTTGGTAATAGCAAAAAAGCGGGACATGGTAGCAGATCTAGCCACTGTTGATAACAATGCCATTTCTTCAAAGGCAAAATAGAGAATTTGGGTTGCTGGCCTTGAGGTATCATAGCCACACCACATCTCATGAGGTCTTGTAAGAAGTGTTCCTGAAGGTGAATCAGGGTTGTAGAAGTACACAAGGTTGCTAGATGATGCCTCTCTGTGGGACCTGACATATTGTAAAAGGACTGAAAGCAAATAAAGAAACACAGCACGGTGAGCTGCTAAATCAACGGTGTAAATGGACTCTTAGCACCTCATTGACTTTTACTGGTCTTTGAGTCAGGTCCAAGCTGTTTGTTGAGGGTGAGTTCAGTAACTTGTTCTCTTTATCACGTGTTGGGTATTTTTCTCTTTCGGAGCTGCTGTTGCTATAGACTAAGATGTTTCTCTCTCTCTCTCTCTCTCTGTCTCTCTCTGTGTGTGTGTATGTGTACATGTACATGCATGTGCATATGTCCGCATGTATATTTTCTTGAGGTCTTAAAATGTTTAATTATTACAACTACTTGGGGTCTCTGACAAAACACAGATGCTTGGCACTTCAAACCATTTAGGTAAGAATATCTATGCTAGGTCCCAGGCACCAGTATATATTTTTCAAGGCTCTCCCAGTGCTTACAAAGTTGAGTTTTGAGATCCCCCAACGTCCTCTGAGAAGAGGAAACATGCATGGTTTATACGCGTGCATGTCTATCAGATGCTTTAAATGAAGTCCTTAACCAAAATGCATTTCCAGAGTTCAGGTCATTGAGTTTAAAATCAAATGAAATACATTTCTGGGTGACAGAACAGTGAAGATATGAAGAGTAGTCCGGTGCTATACGCAGAGGGAGCTCCTGTCTTGGCTGCAGCACACATACTGACCTAAAGAAAGCTAGAGCCCAGGTCACAGCTGCAGCGGCACGTTTAGGAGCCATCAGTGATGTGACAGTGCTATCATCCCAGGCCTACGGTGGTCACCGGCACTCATCTCTGTGCCCCTTGATCCATAGGAGGATCCCTGTGGAGCCAACATGTATAATCACATTATACTAACTTGCTACACATGGGTGCCAAGAGGCTTCAGTGAGGCAATTTAGTTCCCATTCCTTTGTGGAATAACTGAAGAAGAGAGAATAAAGACTTCATATGTGAAAATCTTTATCTGTGAAAGGATATCCTGCCAGTGTGAAGGATACATTGTCCTCCTCAGGGCAGTACAGTCACTTTGTAGGTTGAGGTCTTTTTCAGACCATTGTAAGTGGTAAAACAGTTGCTGGGAGTATCACATTTGGACTCAGATACCAGATTGAACTGTGGCTACATCTTTTAATAGCCAAGTAACCTTGGGCAAGTTCCTGGACCTGTCTGAACCCCTTTTTCTCTAAAATGTGAGCACTTATAAGGCTGCTCTGAGAGTTAAAGATCATTTGCTCATCAGTTCATTTTAAGAGTGTTTACTGTGTAAGTACCATGGGTCAGGTAATTCTAGAAACTAGAGATAAAGCAAAAAAAAACCTACTTTTCATAGAACTTACAGGGGTGCCATGAAACAAAGACGATAAACAGGTGAAGACCTAGTATGTCAGGTGATTAATATGGACTATGAGGAAAAAGGAAGCAGAGTGAAAGGGATAGGAATAGGAATTCTTGGGGAATGCAGAAGGGTTGAGATGTTTTATCAGGAAATTCTCATTGATTAGATATCTGAGAAGAGTCCTAAAGGAATTAGGGTAACTGTTCCAGGTGGATATCTAGGAAAGTTCACTAAAGGCAGAAGACCTAGCAAGTGCAAAGGCTCTGAGGTGGCATTGTGTATGGAATGTTCTAGAAATGAAAGGCTGATCTGGCTGGAGCTGAGCAAGAGAGGGAGACTGAAAGGCTATGAGATCAGAGTTAGTAACGAGGTCACGTCAAGGAGACCACCCTTCTCAAGCTTTAATGTGCACTCGAATCCTCTGGGGATGTTGTTGAAGTGTGGATTGAGATTCAGTGGATCCAGAGTGGGCTGTGGGGTTCTGCATTTCAAATATCTTCCAGGTCCACGAACCGTGCTTTGGGTAGAAGTGGTACAGGACCCTGTAAGCTATTGGAAATAAAGATGTTCACTTTTGCCCTGAGGGAGATGGGAAGCCACTGGCAGGGTGTGGCAGGTTCCAGCCATTTTGATCACTCTGGCTGCCTCGATTGATGATGAGGTGTGGTCAAGAGTCCTGACCCTCCTGACAATGTCTGGGCTTCAGTCCTCGTGTTACTACTCACCTCCTTCCTGTCTTTGCTTAAGCTGAGCTTAATTAAAGTCCTTTTTTTCACAACTTGGTGTTTTGAACAGTGTTAAACCTAGAGCAAAGGTTAAAGAAAAGTTAGATTCATTGCCCATGTATCCTTCACCTAGATTTACCAACTGTTAATATTTTTCTTTATTTGCTGTATTTTCTACTCTAAGTACCTATTACACTTATTGTTATGAATCATTTAAGAGTAAGTTTTTTACATCATGACTCTTTATGTTAACATTGCTGTTTTTGAAAAGTGTGGGCCAGTTGTTTTATAGAATGTTACCCTGTTTGGATTAAAGTTTTTTTAATGACTTGATTTGGGTCATGCATTATTGATAAAAATACTGTGTAAGTGCTGTTGTGTCCTGCTCACTGCATGCATTTGGAGAAACTTGATGTCCATTTGCTTCATTGTTGGTGATGTTAACTTGGATCACTGGACTAAGGTGTTATCCAACAAAAGATTTGTCCACTGTAAAGGTACCCACTTAACATTGTAATTAACAAGGTATCCATGCAGAAATACTATGTAAATATCCTTTCCCCTAACACACTTTTAGCCAGGATTTTCCATCCATTAATAATTAATAACTTTTATTGAATAAATTATTTCTAAAGAGGTTGCAAAATGGTGATGCTTCTAACTACCATTTTATCATTTGACATTTTATTATAAAGAGCTTTGTTCTTACCCTCTTGATGGATGGATCCATCTATTTACCTTCCTACTTAATTGCTCATCTGTTAATCTGACCATGTATTTCTTATCTCAGTATGAATTCATGGATTCTTTTTTTTAAGTTCAGTTGTTATAAACCGTTATTGTCATCATTTTGATCAACAGATTGTCCCAATTTGTCAGTAGGAGCTCGTTAAATCTGATGCCAGTGTGTTTCTCATTTTTTGAGTGTTAAGTGATTTTTCTTGTCTCCCAGATTATTTCAGGTTCACCTTATACTTTACCTTCCCTACCCATTTCTCCCAGGGTTGCCTGGTTCCTTTTAGTGGGACCTATAAGTGCCAATTTTTTAAACTTAGAAAGGGTGATGTCAGTATGATAATACTTGCAGAGTTATTTTGAGGGTTAAGGAAGAAAGTCCAAGAAAAAAGTTTACACAATATCTGGCACATAGTACAGCCTTAATAAATTTTATTCTGTATATTTCCAAGTCAGCACAAATAATAAGAACATGGGCAAAAAATAGGAGGGACAGTAGATGAATTCAGAAAATGTGAATTATAATGTCCTCTGAAGGAAAGCAAAAGTTTAACAGATTTTCATAATAGGTCCATAAATATCTACTTTGCCTCTTGACGCATAGATGAGAAACAGTTTGCCATCACATGTGGCATTTTAGCATAAGCAGTTGCCAATCTTGTGCTTACGTCCTTATGCAAATAACATAGAAAATAAGTCATACTCTCAAGTAAATGAATTCTTAGTTTTGATGATGTGGAAAGAGATTTTACATAAGACTTTAAATCCTAAAGCATTTCATTTGAAATTATTTGCAAAAATTTCTTTAAGAAGGGGGCTTCATGTGGAGAGGGATTGGTTGCATTTAGAATCTGATAGAGAACCAAGTAGTATAGAGTCTTAGAGGCAAGAGGGGTTTGCGTTGCTTTGCCATTTCTAATTTTCCTCACCATGAACAATCTTACTTCATTGGGAAGCTTGGTTTTCATGTGTGGTAACATTTTTTAACAAATTAACTTGTAATTTTTCCTTACTATAACATAGTAGATGATCCTTATAGACATATGAGAAGACACAAATAAACAAAAAGAAAAAAAATACTGTCATCTCACTATCAAAAAAGTAGTCAACATTTCAGCCAATATGTTAGGTGTTTCTGTAATACACATTTACATACATACACATTATTAACATACAATAGGAATGTGTTGCTGCAATATTGGGTGTAAGTGCCTTTTAATAAAATACCAAAAACGTCATTTTATGTCAGTATATATTCAATAACTTCATTTTTATGGATCCAAAACAGGTAAATATTTGTATGAAAATATATTTAGCCAACATCATGTTGCTGAGCATTGTTGTAATATTTCCGTACAAAACACAACATTGCTTTGCAGTTGAAGGAGTTACAATTCCCTTTTGTCTCTCTTTTCCATTCCATATAGAGGTACTTGAAGACCTGAGATATAAATTATTTAAGTATCTCTAGCACCTAGTAATATCCCTGGACCCATTTGGCATTCAGTAATTACTTCTTAAAAGCATGCATGACATATAAATATCTCAAATTCATTCTTGTCTTTAGGGTTTTGTGTTTGTGGTGGGATGCTAGGTTAGAGAGAACCTAAAAATAATTCTAGCAAAAGAAACCACAAATAGCTTGTCCAAGGTAGATAACATAATCTGGGAATTGAGATTCTCTGAATCTCTCTTAAACCCCTAAGCAGCATCATAGATATGCACATAGAAGGTAGATGGGCACTTGAGATTTTTATGAACTAATAAATGTTGCCTCTTAGGAGACTCCTTGGTATGCACAGTTGTTCACTTTTGGAGGTTGAAGGGAGAACATATTTACATAAAGACAGGGAGCTCCATGGGAGTAAAGGCATTGGAAAGCTTTCCACTTGGTCAGTGAGACTGAAAGTTATTAGACCCTCTTTGATCAGATGGTGATACCTTGGGTCTACTGGAAGAAACAGTTATGGAGAGAAGCTCATGTCAAGAAAAGAGAGGGAAGAGCCTTTCTTTTCCTCTAGGGTTTAAAGTAATGGGAGAGGCCTGATTTTCACACAGCTTGTGCTTGAGGCTTTGATGCCCTCTCAACCCAGCTGCTTTGACCCAACAATTGTGCTTTGAAGATCAATGCACATAAGTAGACATTTTGAAAAGGCTGTAGTGTCGAGAGTGCTAGGGATGTGGTTCTCTCGAGTCCTGCACAAACGGGTGAGCTAGTGTGGCTATCACTGTAGTAGTGGAGAAGGAGAACCGTCTCTCTGGAATGAATTTTCACAGCAATGTCATGTAACTTTGATGAGGGCAAAGCAAGCTGGAAACTGGGGGCTTTCTGCTGGCCTGAGAAAAATTTCCATCTCTATTGGTCTAATTTGGGTTGAGTCACTGACCGCAGTTACTGTACAAATGAGGGAGGTGGTGCTTTTTAGGAGGAAACACCAGGATTTCTGCAAATAAAGCCTAATGGAGTGGTGGATAATTAAATACATAAAAAATGTGTAATATTCAAAGCTGGCAAAGCATGTTGTATCAAAAACCAGGACAGTCTTATTGTTTTGCCTTATACCTATTCAGGCTGTAACCCGTCTCCAAGTGGATCAATCAGCTGTTGTTAGGTATTAAATCTCAGTGGCTTAAAAAAAGAAAAGGTCCTATGTCTGCAATTAGCTTAATCTAGGCTGAGCTCATCTGTATAGCTGTATTTCAGACTGCAAGTCCAGATGAATTTAGCTCTTTGTAGAAAGTTGGGCTTAGCTCTGCTCCATCTGTGTTGGTTCTGTGGCCCAGGCTGAGGAAGCAGCAGTTACCCTGGGGACACTCTTCTCACAGGGAGGACAGAGAGTGAAGGGGAGCATCCTATCACAGGAGTACATTTCAGACCTTTGCTTGGTAATACTTTATTGGTCCAAGCAAATCACAAGATCATTCTCAAAGTCAAATCCCGGGGAAATACACTCAGCCTCTGATGGAGGAACTCTAAGTTCTATGTCAAAGCTTGTGGATAGAGGTTGGGGTGAAGAATGGAGCCAGTCAGTCAGTTGATCATGCCAAAGATTATATTAACCTCCTCTCTCTGGGTTTTTCCTAGTCTTTCTGTTTTCACTTAAGTTTGTCTCTTTAGACCTCCTCCAGAAGTACCATTATCTTAGGATTTAGTTGAATTTGGTCTTGAATTGTTTGTGTTTCTGACTCTTTTTCCTTCAGCTAAACTGTAGGCAACTTAACATGGAGATCCTAGATGATTTTTCCAAGTATTTTCTGCATGTCCTACAACAGTGGTGAGCATATACTAGATGCCAACAAAAACCTAAGCAATGTATTTGTAGAAGTCACATGACAAACATTTCTGTGGAGAAAAACAGATCTTCTAATTGCTAAGGTCTTAATCAAAGATTCTCGTAAAAGGTAAGCTTTAAGCATACAATAGCTTCGTAAGGAATTTGGCATAAATTCGACTGCCTAAATCTTTTCAAATAAATACTAAACGGAAAGCAGAAGGAGTTGTATGTTACTGGGCTGCCTACTGTTGTAATATTAACTATTTCTGGTATAATGGCAGGCTGTCTCCTCTATAATCCAAGGAAAATGTGTAGATTGACAATTCTGCCAGCTATTGAAATGTCTCTTAAAAATAAAATTGGTGATACGTGACAGGCATTTTGTATGTGCTGGTTATTTTGACCTGATAGATTTCCAAATTTCTTAGGAGGATGGAAAATAAAAATTGCAGCTTATTTTTAAGTACAAATGTTGTGTGCGGCAAATAAAGTCACGTTTTTTATTTATTCATTTGTGCTGTTAGAAAACACTTTGCGGTGAGTGTGAGGGAGAATACTTATTAGGCTAATAGCAGCAGAGCCTTAGAAATGTGGCATGTAGATGAATCTGCCTCTAGAAAATAAGGTGGAATTACAGAAGGTGAAGAATTGGTAAAGATCAGTGGAAGCCAAGAGCTAAAAATAGATGAGCAGAAATGGAGGAAAAAAGTGAGAAGAAAAGGAAAACACCAAGAAACCACTAATAGTGTTTAAGATGGCTATTTTGTCTTTGTTCTGTGTTGAAAATTCCTAAAAAGGCATTAAGAGATCTTTAGACATTCTTTGAAATAGATCATTTTTATTATGCACAACGTCTAAACTCCTGTGGGTATGTTGCTTTTTCATTTTAACAGGCATGCTCATGCACACTCTGGCAGGCACACAGTCTCACATGTGTGCATATACACACACAGGCTTGACTTCGGTAATGAAACACATTGTCCAAATATGAATATAATTTATTAAAATGTGTTAATGTAATGATGAAGATGGTTGTAATGAGTCAAGCTAATTCCTAAATATAATGCTCTCTATATCCGAGTGGAAAATTTTGTAACTATTAATATTGAAACCTTCTCATACAATTTGCAAGATAATGCTTCATACTTTCTTTGACAGTAAGTCAGATGTTTCTATGAGTGTTCTGTTTCTGATTTTCTCTCTGTTTTCAGTGGAATATCTGGAAGGTTTGCCCTTTACGAAGGCATCTGTTCAGTGTGGAATAGGAAGACCATGATACAGGATCAGGCAGTTTTATCTGCCTACAGACCTCTCCATGTTTTATCCCTCCAGTCCCTGAAATCCCGAAGAACTCTGAGAATTTATGCTCTGTTGTAGAAAAATAGATGAAAATTACAAAACGACTATCCATTTTGTCTTTCTAGGCCTCTGGTATTCATAATATTTTGGGCTCCAACCTGTCACTTACAGCCCATTTGGAAGGTTGGTAAGAACAAGTAAAACATGGTATTTTCCTATTAGTCTTTCCTCCCATTTACCTATTATTATTTTTGAATTCCTATCATATCCTTGCCATATCCAGGGCTAAATAATTCTGGTCTCTGACTTCTGATCTTTAGGAACTTGGATGCAGACTGGGATCTGTACAGCATATGGCGGTAGTCAGTTGGGGCTGCTGTGTTGAAGTACCACACATGGGGTTGCCTAAAGAACAGAAATGGAATTTCTCACAGTTACAGAGGCTAGAAGTTGGAGTTCAAGGTGCTGGCATGATGGATTTGCTTCTGAGGCCTCTCTTGTTTGTAAATGGCCATCTTCTCCCTGGATCTTCACTTGGTCTTCTCTTTCTATGTGTCTGTGTCCTAACGTCCTTTTAGAAGTACACTATAATTTTTGACATAATTTTGCCTTAATCACCTCTTTAAAGGTGTTTATTGCCAAATACGCTCACATTTCGAGGTATGAGGGATTAGGACTTTAACATGAGAATTTGAGGGGGCACATCTCAGCCCGCAACACCTGCCTTTCACCAACGTGGTGTAAGAATCTTTAAAAAAAATTTTTTTTAATGTTTGTTTATTTTTGAGAGACAGAGAGGTACAGAGAATGAAGAGGGGAGGGGCAGAGAGGGAGACCTAGAATCCGAAGCAGGCTGCAGGCTCTGAGCTGTGGTAACACAGAGCCTGACATGAGGCTTGATCTCAAGAACTGCGAGATCATGACCTGAGCTGAAGTCAGATGCCTAACCAATTGAGTGACCCAGGTTCCCTAGTGTAAGAATCTTAAGGCTGCCATATCTGTACAGAATAACCTGTTTCAAGTCATTTTTCTTGACCACATGTATGCAAATACTTGCGGTTCAGCACAGGATTGGCAAGGCAGAATCACGGGATTAAAAAAGTGTTTTCGATATTCTAACACATTTGACAGATAATCCAGTCCTGTTGGACAGACTGCCAGGATTTAAAATCTACATCCTTGTTGAGTAAAAGCTAGATATGGAATGGTTCCCTCCATCCACCTGACTCTGCACCCTGTTCTGACCAAGTGATAGGGAATTATTTGGAGGTAAAAAAGATGATGAGTCAGAGAATTAAGGAGAACCTCTAGGTTCTCTTCCTAAAACCCTTCCAGGCTCTCATCTAAAACATGATACATTCCCAGAGATGTATTATCACAGTGACAATAGCATAATATCAATCATGTAACATCTTCTCTAGGTGTATTGCTATAAATGTCTGTAATGTGACCTTTCCTCCTCCCTTCCTCCCCTCTTTCTTTCCCCTTCCTCTCCCCTCTCTAGTTCCCTTGACTCTCTAATTCCCTAATTCACACATAAAAGCAAGCGAGGTCAAGTAAACTGATTGCTAATGTGATTCATTTACCTACCAATCATCACTCTATGATCGCTCAGAGTCATCTGATGAGGACAATGAAGTTAATGAGAATGTGGAAATGAAGGGAAGCCAGGAGGAATGATGAGAAGGAAACAAGTGCGGAGAAGCCTGTGGAAAAGGGGCCGGCTGGGACCTCAGTCGGGTGCACTGGAACCCAGAAGCGCAGGGAAATGGTTGAGGCTTCTCCCTGTGACCCTCAGTGCATTCGGATGCAGCCGATCATGCTGTCCAATTGGATTTTCTGACAAAATCTCAGTTGAAGCAAAAATGTTATTCTGCAGATAATATGTGTATAGAAATGATTATATGGCTTTGGTATGTTATTTCCTTGCCATAGAGCAGAGTATATTATTTATTTATAGAAGTAGCACAAGCCTCACACAGTTTGCCCAGGTATGAGGGATAATTGACACACAAAATATTAGAATCTGCCAATGTAGAAAGCATCAAGGTTGTAATGAGGAAGATGTGTGTTGGTTTTTAGCAGAATGAGAAGTGCCAGCATGCTGTCACTGGGGAGAACCGAGTAGCTGCTCACAGGTCCTGCTTCTCAGTGAGCTGGTCCAAGCCTATTAGGAAGGAATTACAGAAAGCGCATTTGTTTTTCTGCTTGATGGCCAGAAGTAATTTTAATAGATTGCTGTATTTTGTCTCTCGGTAAGCCAGGAACATACGGAAATCAGTTTCAGTTGTTAATAATTTTGTTGCCAATGGGAATTATAAAGAGGATTTGTTTTAATCATTTTAGGACTTAATAAAGGAACTACTGATGACTGGGGGCCCAAGGGTTTGGTTAGTTGGGGTGAGTTCATGGCAGACCCATGGGAAGGTGGGCTTCTCTCTGTGAAGAGACAACATGCCCACTCCGATTGTTCCAATGGCTTAGGTATTAAAGGAACATGGGACCCCAGAAAAGTCAGGAGGTAAAGCCCAGTGATCAATAGATAAAACCTCTATCATGTTTGGAGATGTCTTCTCAGCCAAATAAAACACACTGAAATAGTGAAGGTCCTGGAATTGTCTTAGACATTCCTGGGCAAATGACTTCATTTTTCTCTGCCTTGGTGTTTTTTTCCTCCAAGAATGGTGATAACAGCAGCAAATGTCCATCTCTGGTAGAGCTTAGAAGACCAAATAGGATTGTGTATGTGAGTCTTAAAGCATCCAGCCTGACAGAGTGAAAGCTCAGTAGATTGTAATTAGTCTTGCTAATACTGTTATTGTTATAATGAAGCAGACACAAATTTTACCTGTTAGACAAGCTCAAACTTCAAGAATATCCAGAGGAGCCTAGGCCTAGAATTTTGACAGTTTATACATCACAAAATCATAGGCCTATAATTTGGAAAATAGAATTCCCAACATTTTCTGCATAAAAAACTTCCTGGTGTTATAATGGTCTCCAGCTCCTTGAACTATCTAGATATCAAGTCATGAAATACTGTCATGCTTGGTTTTATTTTGTTTGTACCTTTGCTACTTGAAACTATTGTTTCTGTCTAATTAAGGGCTTGTGGTATTTTCTATGGTTATTTTTAAAATGTAAAGTTTGTAGGATCAGATTGAGCCTTTTTTTACTTTTATTCAGTCTGTTTCCTAAAATTACATCTCCGTAACCTTTCCTGTGAATAAGCAGGGTTCATGGGGTATAATTATAAAGCAACTTTATTTTTGTCTCCCAGTGTCTGTTTACATTTGTTCTGAAGGCCTGGTTCTTTTGGAGGCTTTTGATGACCTTTAAAGGAGGTCCCATGATTTTGATGGTCACTTCTCAGTAATAAAACAACCTTTACTCAGTAATGTGTCCTGTCACAGTAGTAAATTTCATTTGAAGGTAAAGCTTCTCCCCTCTAGTCCACCTGCTGTAGACTGGTTGCCAGTGGGTGGGTAGAGATCATGATCTGTTGGTTCTTTGTTTCCTTTGAGCGCCATATGGTAATCCTTCTTCACCCAAAGCCATTTCAGGCCCTTCCAGGCTCAGAGCTGAGGAAAGCAAAAGGTAGAGAGGATAAGAATATTCTTGCTTGCCTACCACTGTTGGGTGATGATCTCTTGATCCAGAAGGTGCTTCAGGCTGAGCTTTGGGAGGTCATCTTTGAGAAATGTTCTGCCTTTCCATCTCATTGGTAGGGTTTCTCACTCCCACTTTTAGTTCCTTCCGGAAAGACCCCTGCATCTCTGAATGCCCTTGGCTGGCTGGTTACTAACTTCTCCCTTACCATCCAGTCACGTGGGACTTTCAGCCTCTGTGTTTCTTCAGCATACTCTTGGGAATGAGACCTTGGACGAAAGTGCACTAACTCTTATATATGGATTGTGTGTTTGTCCCACGATTCAAACCCCATCCCCAGCCCCTGCAGTGAAGTGATCTTTCTTTCACTCTGTTTTAAAGCAGCACACTAGCCAGTTTCTAGACTCTTGTATTAGGGATGAATCTGACTCTTATTCGGTGTGTTGGTCAGCCTCTGAGAAATCTGTGAAAATTTTCAGGTGGTTTCATTATGCTTCTTTCCTTAAGTTAGGAAACTGCAGTCACCAGAAGTCCATTTATTTTCCCAAAATTACTCCTCTAATATCCACCTACCTTTAATCCTTTTACATGCTCAATTTGGGTATTGGGCAGAGAGTAGAAATAACAAGGCTTTTTTTTTTTTTTTTTTTAACTAAGGGGTAACATTCTATTCTGGAAAATACCATTATTATGTGGGTGTACCATAAGACAAGATGATTTCTTCTCCACTCTTCTATAAGTAAACATCAAGTCCCCTTCTTTACTTCCTGTATATTATCTCATGGAGGGAACTAGAGATATATTTGTGGTAAAAAGCTGATAACAAATTTACTCTCCTAACCATTTTTAAAGGTACAGTTGAGTAGCTTCAAGTATATTCATATTGTTGTGAAATGTGGGCCACATTAAAAATATCTCATTGTATAATGAAAAAAATCCAGCTTTCTCTGTGATTAAGGTTTTTAAAAGCACCATGATTATGATACTGGTTGGTAGATGCTTACTCAGTCTTGTTCATAAAAGAGGAACTGGTTTCAAAATACAGGTGGCCAATGAGGAGAATCTTTGGAAAATTGAGTTCCAAGGCTATAAGGAAAGGTAGCAACAGTAAGTGCTCTTGAAACCTTAGCTTCATTGTCTCCATCCCATAGCTATGCTCTGAATAAAATTTGAGTTTTCCTAGGTGGCCTGCTTCCTTTTGATCTGATATCTCTCCACTGATGTTTTCCTCTCCCTCATATATTATTTCTTTGTACATCATAATTTGCTTTTTCAGAGTTCGTGATTCATAGTAATTTCTCTTGATGGCCTGTGTCTCTGACAAACTGGTAATAACTCCAGCTCATCCTCACACAGTGAAATTCCCTTTTTTTTAATTTGGTATCGGTATTTCCTGATTTAAATTTTCAAAAGGTAAAAGTGAATTGTTTTCTCTTTTCATACTATGTGGGCGCTGACAGCCACGGATTGGCTACCCTCGGGTCAAAATGTGGCCACTCAATGGCTGCCTTTGTAGCAGAGGCTGGCGGGAGGTGGTTCCTGAGAAAAGAGTTTGCAGCAGAGCAAGCGACTTGATTGATTTTATGCACTTACAAATTTTTTTAATGTTTTTTATTTATTTCTGAGAGAGAGAGACAGCATGAGCAGGGGAGGGTCAGAGACAGGGAGACACAGAATCTGAAACAGGCTCCAGGCTCTGAGCTAGCTGTCAGCACAGAGCCCAAGGCGGGGCTCGAACCGCGAGATCATGACCTGAGCCGAAGTCAGTCGCTTAACTGACTTGAGCCACCCAGGCGCCCCGTTTTTATGCACTGAATAAAAAGATCTTGTGTGTACAGTCATACAATAAATCTTTCTATGTTCGTTTTTGCAGTCTTTGGCAGAGAACAGGAACTCTTCGAGGAGAAGGACGCTAAAGGCCCTTTGAGAACAATGAATTGAAAAGGGGCTTCTGAATTGGCCATCATAGTGGATTTTTTTGAGGGAGGAGCTGTTGTCGTGTGGTTTTCCCGAGCATCTGATCCTGGGACAAAGATGCTACTGCACATAGTTTATTAAGAAAGCCTAACAGGAAACACTGTTGAGGGAAGTACAGAAATGAGACAGGGCGAGGAAGGCAGCCAATAAAAAAGTGCAGCACATGGTTACTACTGTGAGTACCCAGGATCCTGGCCATTTGTCCAACTTTCACTGTACCATGGGCTGAGGGATGTTTCTGGGTCTTTAATTGTGGTACTTCTGGCTTATCCCGTGCACAGCTTACAGTTTCATGCCCAGGCAAAATCCCTGAAGCCAGGAGTCATAGGGTTTGCAGTCAGCAAGCCTTCAGCATGCAGGGTCAAAAGTAGAGTACCTGTGAGAGGACCCTGACAGCATCTCCTCCTATCCCCCTTTCCACCGTTTCCTTTCATGAAAGAAGCCTGATTCTATGCAGGTATTCCTCCTTTAGGGAGGGTGACCTTACCTGAAGCTCAAGGGTAAATCTGGTAATGTTAACCACTCATGGAGATGCCATTCCATATGCTTGCCTTTTGGGGTATGTGTGGGTACATGGTGCCAGGGTGCCTCTGGGAAAGGTTTTTCATTGTTGTAAAGGAGAACCTTCTTCTAGAAAAAGGCAGTACTTCATTTTGCACCAGAAATGTTACATACTCTTGTGCTACTTGTAAATGTGAGACTCATCTTGGTACCATGAGCCCTAAATTAATCAACCTTAAAGATGCTCTACCTTGGGATTTCTCATTTTAAGAGATGACAGCTTTTCCTGATAATCTAAATCATTTTGAATAAGGTTTGTTATCTGCAGAGGCATCTTACTTGGCATCAGGAAGAGGGTTAAGTATCAGATGAGAAAGCTCATTTTTTTCAAGTTTACGGAAAGTTTTATTAAGAGATAATAGGATGATGCCCATATGTCATAACAACTCTAACTCCATTTGTACAACACTTACACCCCTCCTGTAGTACAAACAATATGCAGTGAGTTTTGCTGATGGTTGATGGTGAATTATAGAGCAGCGGTTTATTGGATTTCCATGTTTGGTTGCATGTCTATTCAATATACTGTGATTCAATAGGACATATTCACAGAATAGATTTTTTCCTTACTGATGTAACATGGTTGGCTTAGTAAAAGCACAGGTGCAGCTGGTTGAGCTGCCTCCTGGAACCCCCTTTGCCCCTGAATGTGGTTCTTACTTGAAAGAGTAACTCTTAAATGCTGAGAACAAACTGAGGGTTGATGGGGGTGGGGAGAGAGGGAAAGGGGTGATGGGCATGGAGGAAGGCACTTGTTGTGATGAGCACTGGGTGTTATATGGAAACCAACTTGACAATAAACTATAAAAGAAGAAAAAAGAGTAATGGGGAAAAAACCCAAAAACAACAAATAAAAAACATGATAGCTACCAACACCTGGGTGTTTGGAAGTTTATCATGAGTGAATGAAGTGAACTTAAAGGAAAATGGCTGACAATATGAATGACAATAATTTATATATAAAGTCTATAGTAAGATGTGTCAACGTTTGGGACATTGAGGTAACTGAGTGAAGCAATGGCTTTCACATGTGTGATGCATGATGTTACAAAATCAAGCATAGGTAAACTGCCCATTTGCAGTGCAGGATAGATGAATGGATTTTAACGTAACAGTAAAACTAAGTTTAGTAACATGGATTTTGGTTCCATGTTGTAACTCACTTTTAAGAAACTACCATTTGTTGAGTTTTGATACGGTGTTAAAGAATATCCACAATGCTCTGAAAAGATTCTTAAAATATGCCTCCCTTTTCTAGCCATATATCTGGGTGAGGCCGGATTTTCTTCATATACTTCAACTAAAATAGCATATCACAACAGATTGAATGCAGAAGCAGATAGAAGACTCCAGCTGTCTTCTATTAAGCCAGGACTTAAAGAGGCTTGCAAAGATGGAAAATAATGCCACTCTTGAATTTTTTTGTTTCAGAAAAATTAATTTTTTGTAAAAATAAATTTATGTTACCATGTAATGGGTTTATTTTTAATGAATTAGTAAATCCTTTAGAATTTCCTTTGTAGTTGAATAAACCCATGTAAACGAAAGTTCTTTGGAGATCCTCTATTTTTAGCAGTTTAAAGGATCCTGTGACAGAAAAGTTTGACACTTGCTTGAGAGGGCAAGAGGAAAGGACTTTGAAACTAAATGTGGGTTAGTAGTCGACAAAAACAGAAGTAGAAGGTATTGTGGAATTACAGTTGATGATCTTGAAATAGTGGTAGAGAGGGAAGGAAGTTAGGTTGAGGAGAGGTAGTGGAAATTTTGTTTAAGCCAGAAGTAAACAAAAATTAAACATTTAACTTTAAAATGGATTTCTTCAGAAATGAGTGCATTCAATATTAAAAATTTTTTCAAGTTTATTTTTGAGGGAGAAACAGCGTGCGTGGGGGAGGAGCAGAGAGAGAGGGAAACACAGAATCTGAAGTAGGCTCCAGGCTCTGAGCTGCCAGCACAGAGCCTGACATGGGGTTTGAACTCAGGAACCACATGGTCATGACCTGAGCTGAAGTTGGACGCTCAGCCGACTTAGCCACCTAGGTGCCCAAGTACATTCAGTATTTCTAAATTCATAAGGTGCAGACTTGATGAAGTTTTTGCTCTGCAGCAGGTAAATGAGCTTTATTGGAAAACCAGGGAACATATTGGTACATTAGAATGACTGAATATCAGATTGTTGGAGGGAAATCCTGCCCTGTGTGATAAATATTAGTGATATTCCAGACATGTTTCAGCTGTCCAGACTGCACATAAAAATTGACTGATGGGGATCTTCAGAATGAGTAACAGCATTTACTGAAACTGAAAATTTTAAGACTTCTGGATTCAGAACCGACAGTGTCCGGCCTCCGCCTTGATATTGCAGCCGTTTTATTGTAGAACACATGATCCTTGCTCCTTAGATGACAAGTCCTGTGTATTTGACATTTAAGCTTCAAAGTGTAGGCTACTCCTTGGAAGAAATTTTGTTAATTATTTGCTAGTAGAAAAGGAATGATGGATTTAAATAAATACATGCTGTCCAGCCATCAATAATTATTGATGCCACTATGTACAAGGAATTGTCCATGTCTAACTGCTTTGAATGAATTAGACAAACTACAAAGCATTTTTCAAAAATTTTGGAATAGTCATATCCCATAATTATATAACATTTATCTAAGACACTGAGGTGAGTAAAACCACTACCCAAACCAGATCCAAAACAAAACCAAAAATGATGCTTGAATGAACTCTGAGCAGTGATTTTTATTCTAAAACTAGTTGGGAAAAATGAGGAAAGGCTTTTACTTTGCTGTTGAGGGAGGGAGGGAGGTTGACATAGGACCTAACATCTATGGATACCTCCTGTATTCCAGACCCTCCATATCCTTTAACAGCTTCTGAAGTGTTTTTTTTGCCTTGAGTTTCATAGATGAAGACACTGAGGCTCAACATTGAAGGAAAATTCTCCCAGATGAAAGATCTAGAAGATTGCACAACTGAAATTCAAGCCCAGATACCTCTTTGAAGGCCTTTCTTCTTAAGGTTCCCTGGAAGTTACCAACTTCCATCCAGTAGAGAGGATGCCCATTAAGGGTAGAGGAACATAAGAGGAGAGCATGTTGCTGCAAATCTTATTTCTGTTTTCTGTCACCTCATTTATTTAAGAAAAAAGTCTTAGTCTCCATCATTTTTATTCCTTGAAATAGCTGAGGAGTAATTAAGGAAGTCTTCTTTAGGAAAAGAAACACAGTTTTGGGAGATTTTAGAGGAAGACTCAATCAGCAGACTGGCACTTGCTCCTTTGTCCATTGAGCCAGATCTTTGACCCAGGGTCAGAAAATTACCTTTCTCACTGTTAAGCACTCCACCATGCTCAAAGTATCTTTCACAAGATACACAGTTCCCTAGTGTGGGCTTTATAGAAAAGATTCCTTTCATGGACCTTGAGCTCCGTGGAAGGAGACCTCAAACCCAATACTTCATGGTTAGTTTAATAGTTGCCATGATTATCATACCTTAAAGTACTGTGGGGGCAGGTATGAATTTTTAAATACTTTCCTAATTTGCTGTCAATATTTTAGCAGCCTTCTCTTCTGTTCGCAGAAGTACCTGTTCAACTTTGAACTTACTCTTCTGTTCTTTTTTTGTCCTTGTGAAGTTACCATAGTACTCCAAATTAGTGCCCTTGCATTGGACACTACTTCATATAAGTTATGTAACTTCCTTAATTTCAGTTTCTGAAAATTAGGATTAAAGAAATAACTCCTATACTTGTCCAAAGTAAATAAGGTAATACTTGTGAAGTCGTCAGTCTAATGCCTGACTTAGTAAATGCCAGCTATTATCACTGTTAGTAATAATCAGTGTTATAAAACAAGCCCAAATTTAACCTATCTAAAGTTTATTTTGCCAAAGTATTGACATTTTAAAGAAAAGTGTATACTGTACTTGGAAAAACTTGAAAAGATTTTCCATTAAAGGCATACGAAAAATAAAGCTTTGTAGGAGGCACCTGGGTGGCTCAGTTGGTTTAGGGTCCAAGTGTTGATCTCAGCTCAGGTCATGTTCTCACAGTTTGTAGGACTGAGCCCTGTGTTGGGCTCTATACTGACAGCATGGAGCCTGCTTGGGATTCTCTCTCCCTCTGTCTCTAATCCCTACTCTGCTTGCTCACTCTCAAATTAAAAAGTTAAAAAAAATAGTTTTCAAAGATTTAAAAAAACAAGCGTTAATGGAATAAAAATCAAAAATCTGACAAAGTGAATTGCCTCAGAAGCATAAGGCTGCAGCGGATTTTCCCCTGTAGATACTTGAATCCCTTTTTTTGTCACAGGATTGCTGGGAATGATTGAGGAACTCGACAGTGTTCCAAGTAGAACCCCCCCTCTGCTCAGCTGTATCCTTTCACTGCTAATTTCCACTTGGCTCTCTTCTTCCTTGGCTCTCATCTCTCCTATTCAGTCCAAACCTTTGCTCTTGGCCCTCCAAACACCATTTCATATTGTCCTTGATCTCTCAGAGTTCCTTATTGTTGGGACAGGCAGTGGGCCTGGAACATATGCTTAGCAAGAGATTGAGTCCTCACCCCTTGCGATGGGCTTATCGTCTTGTGTGGGAATATCTTGCTCTTTTGCAGACCACTTTGTTCTGCTTAAAGTGTGTGCAGCAGGTGGCACTGGCCAACCTCAGTACTCTGTTCCCTGTGGGGAGGGGACGGAGCCCTTCGTACCTCGGTACAAGAAGGTGCTTGCAGGCTGGGCAGGATCTGTTGGCCTTGGGACACAGACCCTGCTACTGACACTGATGTTGCTCTCTTTTTATGTGAGAGAGGTGGCATTCCATCCAGTCCCGGATCGTATTGTTTTCCTTGCTGCCAACGATACCAAAATACAGTGGGCGGATGTGTTGAGATTTCTACTTCTGATAAAAGGGAACAGATGGCATTTGCTTTACACTTGTACCTAGCCGTAACCAAATCCTTCAAAGGCACTCCTTTCTTTGGAGCTCTTACCAGTGGGTGCATCCTCTCTAACCAGCTACTCGGGGTTAACTGTTGGGAGGGACTTGCTCAGTGGAGATTGCCGTCTTCATTGCCTTACTTGTGCATCATTTTTGTGCCTCTTTCTCTAGATCTTTTGTTATCTAGCTGTCTGACCCAGTGTCTTTCTTGTTGGTTTCCTTGGACTCACTGTCCATATCACCATTGAATACTTGATACCTGGGCCATAACATTACTTTCTATCCTGCCGTCATCATGGGTAAAGTTAATAAGGAAGACCTGTGCAGCAAGAGCTTCTGTGCTTCAGTGAACTTCATTTCCCTCCCATTAAGCCACCTCCTCTCACTTAAAATTGTATCTCCTCTGAAATCTTAATAATGTGCACATCTCTTCACCACACCCTATAGTTGTTCAAGTTCTCTGCTTTGATTTTCCTGTAGCCCCTTTTCTTTGATGTCCTGGGACCTTTGATTAAATGCCTTTAATCATCTTGAGCCATTGTCACTGCACTGCATTCACCAAGAAGATGAAAATGCAGTAGGTGAAGGCCCAACGACCATCTCTGTATGCCATTTGTACTTCAGGTACAAGCCTCTTTGTACCCCTAGAGATTTTTTCATTCTCTTTGCTTGCTGCTGCTTCAAATTCACACTGTTTTCAGTGACTGTTAAAAGAAAATACCTGTTCAACAAGAGAGAAAAAAGTCCTGTGTATAAATTTCTAAAGGAAGTAATTGATTTGAAACTTGATAATAGAAACATTGATCAGTATTATAGGTGTAATTTTATAGTTCTGCATTTATATCCATTGTTTCAACTAGCAACTGAACAGCATTGAGTGTAAGACTGAGCTCTCTGGTAAGTACCCTCCTAATGGCCCTTTTGTACTTGAAGAGGAAAGTTGTACATAACTACCTTGAAGAGGGAAGCTGTACATAACTTTCCTTGAAGATGAAAGCTATACAGATCTGCAGGCAGGAAATTTTAACTTTGAAAACTAAATGTCATCTATACATATACATATATGTGTACACACACACACACACACACACACACACACACACACACGGAATCCTTCCCCCCGCCCTCCTGAATTGGATGAAGAGTCACAGTACCAATAGAAGATGAACTTCCTCAGTAAAACAAGAAACTTTAAATTTGTAAAAGTTCCTTATCACATGAAAAAGATACTGGAGAAAAATTAAGTTCAGAGGTTATCAGTTGCTTGCCACTTAATATCTAATACCAGTTAGTGATTTTGTGTGTGTGTGGTAGAGCATGAAAGTAAGAATTTAAGAAGAATCTTCAATATTTATTTTTTTTCAACAATAATAGTACAGGGTTTGTGGTATTTAAAATCTCAAACTTATTAAAATTTGTAGGTGGAAGTGGCAAAATGTCTAGGAGGAAAGCTTGGTTGGGGCTAGCCATGACCTTGCTCAGGAATATTTACTGGGGAAATGCACACAGGATGCAGAAAGGCACCAGGATGCCACGATCAAGGTCCCATGAGACGTAATGGTCCGGAGCCCTGGAATACTCACTGTCTTCAGCAGTGCGTCCTTGCCTGTTGTAAGTCCAGTCCATTATCCAGTTGGCTTTGCTAGTAGAAGGCAGAGCTCAAGATGATGTCATGGAAGGTCCCTTAGCTAAAATAGATGAGCACATCTTCCTACTCAGGAGTTGCTTGCTGCTTTACTATTGGGAATCAGGATATTTGAGGCTACTTGGCAAGTTTCTTGGACAGAGCTATGCACCCATTGTTGATATTTGCTGTCCCTTCATTATTTCTACATATGCTTCATTGTGATGTTCTGTAAATACCCACTTTGTCTTCGTATCTTTCTGTACAGGTATCAGAGCATGTTGCAGGGTTGGCAAACTGACATATTTCTCCTTTGCCTGGGGCAGCTGTTCTCACTGCTGGTTGCACATTAGAATCACCTGGGGAGCTTTTAAAGATATCATTTTAATCAATCAAATAACATACCCTGGGCTTGAGGCTTAGGCTTTGGCAAGTCTTAAAAATTCCC
Organism: Proteles cristata cristata; assembly: GCA_017311185.1. Taxonomy (NCBI): domain Eukaryota; kingdom Metazoa; phylum Chordata; class Mammalia; order Carnivora; family Hyaenidae; genus Proteles; species Proteles cristata. The sequence continues at coordinate 21,442 of JAESUZ010001442.1, read as the reverse complement.
CAGGTTGGGGCATGCCTGCGTGGCTCAGTCGGTTAAGCGTCTGACTTCGGCTCAGGTCATGATCTTGCGGTTTATGAGTTCAAGCCTCGCATCGGGTTCTGTGCTGGCAGCTCAGAGCCTGGAGCCTGTTTCGGATTCTGTGTCTCCCTCTCTCTCTGACCCTCCCCTGCTCACTCACTCTCCCGCTTGCTTGCGCTCCCCCGCCGCTCATGCTCTGTCTCAAAAAAAAAAAAATCCCCGGGTTGGGGCGCCTGGGTGGCTCAGTCAGTTGAGCGTCCGACTTCAGCTCAGGTCATGATCTCATGGTTCATGGGTTCGAGCCCCACGTCGGGCTCTGTGCTGACTGCCAGCTCAGAGCCTGGAGCCTGTTTACAATTCTGTATCTCCCTCTCTCGCTGACCCTCCCCTGCTTCACACACACACACACACACACACACACACTCTCTCTCTCTCTCTCTCTCTCTCTCTCTTTCTCTCTCTCAGAAATAAAAATAAACATTTAAAAAATTAAAAAAGAGGAGGAAAAAAAAAGAAAACAGAATTCCCCAGGTAATTCTAATGTGTAGCCAGGGCTGGAAACACTGGGTCAGAATATTGGGAAAGCCTGCTTATATAACTTTTTATATCTCCTTTTTTCCTCCTGGGTTGGCTAAGTTACACCTCTGTGTAGTAGCCTTCTGTGTTTATTTTCACATGGCAGTCTGTTTCCATATTTCCAAGTTTTTAGGGATTTCTCTCTGTAGCCTTAAGGAAGGGTCAATAAGTGAGCAAATGCTATACTTTAAAATGATTTAATTTTGCCATGTTAGGGCTTTTTATTGCTCTTTCTCAATATTTGAATGTGCACCTGTTTCCCAACCTTGACTGCATTTGTCTGCACTTGATGGTACCTGGGAAGCTTTTAAAACTATTGATGCCCTGGTAGGGTCCCATCCCCAGACATTGGTTGGGGTGCTGCCTGGACATTGGGATTTGCTTGAAGAAAAAAAAAAAAAGCTCCCCAGGCAACATTATAATAGACAATTAGCAGAAAACTCTTGTAAATGTTTTCACCTTGTAAATGTTTTCACGATTGATAAACTGCCTGTTAGGTAAATGATGTGCCTAATCCATGCTCAAACTGAGGCTGAAAACCCAGCAATTCCACTGGCAGCCAGGCACCCCTGACTGCAGATGGGAATGGCTTGGAATCACAGAGCTTTAAGGGATGATGATGCCTGTGTCCAGCCCTTGCAATTATGATGTAATTCACAATTATTTGTGAATTACAAGCCTGGATTTCAGCACTTGGAAAAGATTCCATGGTAATTCTGATACCCAGCAAAGTTTGAGAACCACAATTTAGTCTTGCCTACCAAACACATACCTGTTCAGTCCGTTTCAATAGTTTGTCATATTAGGGATGTTTTAAAGTATACCTGCATGAAAGTTTGATGTAATAGATCCCTCATTGTCTTAATAGATGGTATATTCTTGCTTCCTCTCCCCCAAGCATGACACATGTATTGCAGAATGAAAGGACTCACCTGTGAAAACTGAATATGGTACAGTACCCCGCTTCATTATTTTGAGTTAGTCTTACTTGTGTTACTAAATCTTTGCTCCCTTTGATCTGATTTCTTTTGTTGGGTTCAATGCAAGTTTCTGGAGGGCATGCCCAGTCTTGTCAACTTGTTTTGTTGACCATTTAACACACATCTCTGTCTTTGCAGATTTCATTCAGATTGTTACCTTTCCACATTTCAGTTAGACTTCTAGACATAGCTGCAAATTAATTTCCACTAAGGCTGACCCTGAGAACCAGTGGGCACAGAAAGGTGGACGCAAACCCAGGTTGGCATAAAGCCTCATCTTACCTCCCTTTCAGAATAAAGTGCTGTTAGTCCAGTACTGGTGAGGTCTTCCAGAAACTGCTTTTTCACATTCAAGAGTCAATTTTCAAAGTAAAACTCCTATGTTTAAGTAGAGAATGGTGATTTTTTTGGAACCCATCTCCCATTAGTTTTTATTACAGTTCAACAAAATTCCGTTTTAACAAAACTGACATCCTTGGTAGAGAAGCCCAGCCAGTTTTTCATTTGCAAACATTTGCCACTAGGGGTCACCATTACAATGGCTAACCTTTGTGTGTGGTTGCAGAGCGGAGCAGTGGCTGCACCTTGCCTGAGATGAGGGAGTAGATGGGGAGATGCAGATCTTTTAAGCGGGGTTTTCTTCCCCTCAGTTTTGCAGGGAGACCTTGCTCAGATACAAAGATAAATATTTGTGTATTGTGGGTAGGATACTCACCTGTGGTAAAAAGGGATCCAATAAATTGTCTTGTCTAATAGATGAAACAATTCTTCATGGTTATAGTTCGTCTCTGAGGGCTCTGCCATCCCTCAGACAAGGTGACCAACATGCACTTCTCTGCCCTTCAGTAGTTTTCAAAAAAAAAAATGAGGATTAGTCAGAAGTATGTTTTTAAATCATTCAGCCTTGTTTTCTTTCTTTTATGAGACCAGCCCTTACTGTCTCATGTTATTAGTCAAGACGTTATTTCTGCCTAGAAAATTCCTTTAGTTGTTTGCTTCTTTAACATATTAATTCACTGCCATTGTTGTTGCATGAGGGAAATCTAATAAACTGAAGCCAGAGTCCCCTGGAGTGGGAGTCAACATAGGACAAACGGGCCCTTTGAACCGTGTGAGGATTTGTAGGAGTGAATTCTGCAGTGCCAACGCTGGAGGTAGGCAGCCTGGGCAGCAGAGGGAGTATGACAGCAGATGGCACTCCTGTCTATGTCTTAGGTCATGTTAACTATAGGGTGGACTTCATTCCTGTTAAGCTTTTGCCAGGTAAATCTCCCCTTTCCAGATAACCCTCCTGACCTTCTTTGTTTACTCATTATGTCTAATTAACATTTACCAAACAGTCCCATGATGGAAGCCACTGTTAAAACAATGCATGAGACGGAATTAGTGCCCTCGAGGCCATCTTCCTGGGTTGTGACCTGTGCACATAAGGCCCTCAGCTCAGATGCACCTCTGCACCCCTGGTCCTTGTGTTGAAATGCTATATGTTTTTGAAACAGAAGGTCCTGCCTTTTCATTTCGCCTTGGACCTGGCAAATTGTATCTCTGGTCCTGACCACCCTGGAGGGGCTCACACTGTGGGGATGAGACAGAAGAAATAAAGTACAGTTGGTAATAAAATGCTGAGATTGGAGAAATGGTCTATTAGCTGTATGAACAAAATATTATGCAAAGCGTATTCTTTCTGCAGGGAAGTAGAGCAAATTTAGCCAGGTTTTATTCATGATTCACATATTACCAAGTACTTACTATATGCAAGGCACTGTGCTAAATGGTTCAGAGGATTCAAAAAGGAATTAGCCATGAATGCTGCCATCCATCTCAAGTTGAGCCAGTGTATGAAAAGCGTATATACAACAGAATGGATTTGAAATGATTAAGCAGGACATGAGACTGGGATGGAATATTTATGTGAATGATCCATCTTAGCTACCTTCATGCTTTTTTCCCTCCTAATCTGTTCTGGCCAAGTCTGCTAATCCCTTAGCCTGGCATTCAAGATCCCCTGCAATATGCCTTCGGTTGTCATTTTTAACCCAGTGCTTTGTTGTTCACCTGTGTGATTTCTTCCTCTTTGACCAAATCGGGCCATCAGAAGTCCTAAAGTATTAGTTCCATTTTGCTTTATAACAGATGATCCCCAAACGTAGCAGCTTCAAAGAAAAGAAATATTTGATATCTCATATTTTCTGTGTGTTAGGAATCTGGAAGCAGTTTAACTGGATGGCTCTGTACTTGACCTGGCAAAAGTAAAAAAGGAGGGAGAAACTGACCATATAAAGAGAAGCAGAAACAAAATTTGATACGTAAATGGGGTAGCACCTCGAGGGAAAGAGGGAAGGAGACAAAGATGGTACCAAATTCTCTGACCTCTCAGTGGAGTTGAATTACCCTGCTTAGTAACGTGTCCTGTCCGCCCCCCCTCCCCCCGCCCCGCTTCCACCCTTCCCTTGCAGCGCTGGCTGAAGACAAGGGGATTGACTGAATGGATTATGGAGATATGAAGGTTTTAGAGTTATTTTTCTTTCATACCGCTGGAATCTTTGGATTTTAGTAGCTGTCACTAGCTTAATGCTTTTCTAACTTTTATTTACTCTTACATGCAGGGTGCAGGGTGTATTCATTATGGTAAAATGCCATTGTTTAGTCTATGGATGTAGAATGATGAGGACTACTACCTAGATAGATTAGTGACAGAACTCAGGGAGAAATGGACATCCCTGACTGTCATGGATTCTGAAACTGATAAACAACTTTGACACTGGATCCCAAAGCACCTCTCTTGGATGAGTGACAAGCATGTTAGACAGGAAAGCAGAGAATATGTTTGTAGTTGTTCAAAAGATTGTTTGAATATATTGGTTAGAACTCACATTTATGCCTGTATTCCTAGCAAGAAGACTGTTTTGTTCTGGCCAGAAAGCAGATGTTGAAATGTACTAGGTACATTTCTGCCATTAAATTTAAAAAATCAGAAACAACAGGCATGTCATTGGTGACTTTATGTTGACAGGGTCCATTATTCAAGCACTCATTAATTCAACCTTTAAACCCATGTAATACACCAGTAAGCTCTGCTCCTTCCATCTCAGCCATGAGGATATTATGATACTGGTCCCGCAAACCGAGGGATAGAATGAAAGCAAAGGACAAGGGAGAGAGGGAGACAGATGGTACTCTCTTCCATAAAGGGGCCTCTGGGACTGTGGGCCCTCTGTCCTTGATTGTGGCTATCTGTGTCTCTTATTTGATCTTAAATGGTTGTCCAGGGACTGGGGGGCAAGCTTGTCACCATGGGGCTAGAGGTGAAGGTACATTTTCTGAGAAGGAGGTGGCTGTCACATAATGACCTAAAACACAGTGACCTATTGCACAATAGGTCACAAAACAATTGCACAAAACAATAATGATCTATTGCACAGTGTTCTGTGATAAGTCTGCTGTGGCCCTGCCCTAGTTAGAACTCTGGAAGTAAAGTTCGTTTGGTGTGGATAGAGGGTGATGCAATTGCAAGGTTGGAAGCAATCTGAAAGGGCATCTTGTATAAACAGTGTCTGGATTTTCTCGGTCCCCTAGATAAGTGTGCACTTGTACAAGGTGCTCCATGACAGTTAAGTTTTACTGTACCACCATATATTGAACTGGATTCTATCTTCCTATAGCTTCTTCTATTGGTCCTGTGGGGTAATAACAAGAAAACAATCTTGCACAAAACAGTTCTTTAAATTTTTCATACAGCATGATTCCTAAACACAAGTCAGCTAGTGCATCTGTTGTTTCTTGATGAAACAGGGAAAAGATCCGAAGCTTTTAACTATAAAACCTAACCCTGCATGAGATGTGACTCTACATAACTTACACTCCCGGCTTCCATTCTTGCCTCCTACAGACTGGTTTCAACCCAGTTGTTACAGTTAGATTTTTAAATTTATAATTTATTTTTTCTTAGTCTTAAGTTTTTAAAAATTGTTTTTATTTTTTCTACTTGTTAAATGGAAATACAAATCACATACTATATAAGAGGGTCAAGAGATAAAAAATTCCAATTAGTGTTTGCTGAAAAAATATAGGTCAGATAATGTTCTTTGGCTAAAAACCTATTAATGGCTCTGCATTTTACCCACAAAGCAATAAACAGTCCTCATAGTGGTCTACAAGTCCCTATATGATATGTCCCCTATTATCTAGCTGCCCTTTGCTGCTACTTTGTCCCCCTTGCCAGCCCTTTTCCGTCCACACTGACCACTTTGCCATCCCTGCATCATGCCTACGCATTAGGGACCTTTAGCTGTCTGTCATGTTCTTCTCCCATGAACATCTCCTTGTTTTACCCTCTTCATTTTCTCTGATCTCACCCTTTCGTTGCAACCTGCTATGAATATTGTGAACCACACCACTGTCCTGTTAACGTTAATTACTTCTCTTGACCACCCCCAACCCAGCAAACTCCTCCCTTTTAGCTCTTTACTATTTAATTTATGTATTCAGTATGTGTGTTGTTTATTCCCCGCCCCCCCGCCCTTCCCAAGAATGTGAGCTGTGTGTGGGCTGGAATCTTCACCTGTTTGTTCACTGTTGACTTTTTCTTTCTTTCTTTCTTTTTTAACCTTTTATTTATTTCTGAGAGAGAGAGAGAGACAGCGTGAGAAGGGGAGGGTCAGAGAGAGAGCTAGACACAGGATCTGAAGCAGGCTCCAGGCTCTGAGCTAGCTGTCAGTAAAGAACCCGACACGGGGTTGGAACCCACGAACCGTGAGATCATGATGTGAGCTGAAGTCAGCCTCCCAACCAACTGAGCCACCCAGGTGCCCCACTGTTGACTTTTTCATCTTCTTTTCCCATCTCCCCTGTACTGCATTTGTTTGTTTAAGGCCTGATGACACAAGTTGATTTCAAGTGGCTTTCATACTTTATGTGGCCTTCAGTTCCCTTTGAATGAAGTTTGTTCTACTCTTGACAGTTTGATGATGGTGTTTTCTTGATGGAAAGATTGGAAGTAACATAGAAATTGAGAAGTTTTCCTGTCTCATATTGCCTGTGAAGTCTCTTCTAAAGACTTAGCTTATGGTTTTCTTAACATTTTTCTCCTACCTCAGTCCTTGTAGAGTTGGTTTTGGGGTTCTGATGTTCATTCTTTTGTAATTCCCAGTGGCTGCATGCTTGTCTTTCAGTACGAAATTTGTGAACTTGTCAAATCCAAATTAATCAGGGAATAGCCTCCTCAAAGTTAAACAACATGTCTCCTTATAAACTCAAGTATCAGAAGAGAACATTTTAAGACAAATTACTAATGGGCATAGAATTCTGATGTAAGGGCTTAGTAATCACCGAGTTGATTCCTTCTCTCCATCCTGCCCCGAGATACCTGTTGTAGTATAAAGAAATAAGAAGTATTAGTAGTGTCTGTGGAATATCCTAGGAAGTTCTCTTCTCTTGGGTATTTGATACAACACCAGAGATATTGCCCAAGTTCTCTTTGCATGGGGAGATGCTTTGAGCTCCACTAGCATATTGTTCATGGTTTTGCAGATCTGGAATTCGTCTGCATTGTTCTAATCTCTTTGATTCTGTTTCACAGACATGTATAGAACACCTACTCTGTGCCAATCACTGTGTAGCATAACAGAGATGTGCATGAACCCCCTTCTTGGGGACCTTATAATCCTTAGGGGAGATAGACTTGTAAAGGAAACAAGTACACTGTATTATGGTATAATGTGGACACGAGGTATAGAGATAGCAGGCAGGGAGTAGGTAGGGTGTAAGCTAAATGGGGAGTGGAGGTTGTCAGGGAAGTCTTCACAAGGGAAGTCTCATTTTTTATTCTTTGTAAAGAATGAGAGTAAGGCTTGTTTCTGTGAGATACCATTGTAGCTGAGGAGACCAGGAGTACTAGAATCCTGCCTTCACTTACTTACCATTGGATATTTGCCTCTTTGGTGAGGTTCCTAAAGAAATTGTGCTTGCAAGAAGAGAACAGACTGTTCTGTGTCCTGTGTCCGTTGTATGCCAGAAGGAGACTAGGAGAGAGCAGAAAGACATGAAAGACTGTGTAAGACATGAAAGACTTACACAGCTAGTGGTATTAGCATGAGACAACAAGGGATCAACAGAAAGTTGTGTACCAGTAGGCACTTGTCTGCTGGTGACGGTCTTAAATACAGTGACTTTTGTTTCCCACATTGGGTACTGTGAACAGTCAGTAAGTGCAAAGGCAGTACCTTAGGCCAAGAAAGTCCATTATTTTCAGTTAGTTGGGAGAATTTAAGTTTGAGGATGCCATTAGTTCTCTCAACCTTGCCAGTGATTGAGGGTGATAGAGACCGTGAAAATTCCAAGAAATTTCAAGGTTTTCCATGAGGCATGTACACTTTGCCCAGTGAAGTGGGTGCCTCAGTCACTGCAGACTCTGGAAGACATAACCCAGGTGGGAAACAGGTTTCCTCAGTATTTCATTGCCACTGTGAGGGTGTCAGCCTTAGGTCAAGGGGAAGGCTTAACCCTATCAGGAAAACATACATAAAATAACAACCTATTGAGGACCCATACTAAATAGTAACTAAATGAAGTCCAGCTGCAAATGCTCAATGGGGAGCACAAGGGAGACGCCTCTGGAAAACACAATAGTTTTTCTGGGATTATGTACCTGACAGGTCAGACATTGGTGGTAAACTGCTTTTGCATTTTAACAGATGTCTCCCCAACGTTTGTTGACAATTTGAGTCATCTTAAATGCACCATATGTTTGAAGGAATGTAAAAAATGAAAAATGTTGTTTGCTGGAGAACTGGAAGAACCAGGTAGACGTCTTGGATTTTCCATAGCCCCAGCTGTTCAAAGGATTTGCAGTCATTGTTTATCCATTGTGATTTCTCTAACTCAAAAGCCGAGTGTTTGTTTTCCAAAGACCTCAGGATGGCAAAATCTGGCAAAAAAGGTTCATTTTTTTTTCTTTTTTTGCAGAAGCAAAATGGACTTCATCCACATGAGCCACAAGTGTTACATAGTCTGTCATTGCTGCCTTTGCAGGAGAGTCAGCCAGGGCATTTCTCTGATGCTCAGGCTTTTTAGTGTGAACTTCAGTTTTGATAACAGCAATTTAAGAAGGTAAGAGAATAGCAGAGTTTGTTTTCCATTCTTCATTGGGGTCCCCATGGATGTAAGAAAACCCTTTTGATCCATAATATTCCCAAATTATGGGTGACCCCAAAGACAAACTGGCTGTCATCACAAATATTAATAATTTGTCCTGCTGATAATTGGCATGCTCTGGTAAGGGCCTGGAGCTCTGCTTATATGGGCTGATTCACCTTGGGGGAGACTTCCGTTCTCAAGTGGTTTGGATGGAGTAGTAACAGTATAGCCAGTTTTGATTTTTCCTTTTTTAATCTTTATGCTTTGACCCATCAACAAACACAGTTCAGGATTGGTCCAAGGGGCATCTCATAAATCAGAACATGTGTCATGAAATGGATTGCCTCCCTAGTGCTGACCAAGTCATTCCAGACTGGCTGGTTAGGATTGAAATCCTGGGAGAGGCCGAGACTGCAATTAGCATAGGTATTCATTGTTGATATGGTGGTGTGGACTTAGGACAAGTGACTCCGTTTTGAGCCTATTGTCTCTTTTTTAATGTGTCCTAATAAATAAAGCTTTCTAGATACTTCTTATTTTGAGGCAAAATATGTTCAAATTTAGGGCAAGTCCTGTTTCTATTTCAGGGTCTTTGAACCTAGTTATTTCCTTATTTCATAGCTCTTTCCCTGGATTTTGCACTTCAGTCATATCTCTGTTCATATGTCACCTCTGCAAAGAACCTTTGTTGATCATTTAACTTCCTTGCAGTCTCTAGCATCATAAGCAGGTTAATTGTTTCATAAATATCACTTCCTGACCCCTTATTATATTTTTGTCTACCACAAGGATGGCATTTTTGTCTCATTTTCCTTTGCATCTGGGACCTAGGTACATGCTCAGTATAATAGGTACTCAATAAATATTTGTTAATATAAATAAGTGGATATTTGCTGAATATCTTAGGTTTGTATCCTCCATGATTTTGCTAGACATTACTTCTCTCATTTCATTCAAGTCATAAGTAATATTGTAAGACTACCCTCTCCACTGAATGAAAATAAATAATCAGTGCTTCAAGGCCATTTTTAAATAACTGTAAGCTTCCCTAAAAAGAATATATTCCAGGATTGTTGAGTATTTTACCCACAAGAGCATCACATGACAGTGATGAGCTTGTTTTGGTTTTCTCGGGATTTTGCTGGTTTTAAAACAGGAAGTCCTGTGTTAGAGATTGCCCTTAATCCTGGGTGGCAAACCAGGATAGTTGGCATCACCCTAATGTGGGATACTTGAGTGAATGCTAGATACATAATGCTTATGTCAGTCTTAAGAGATACTACTTTAGTGTTGTACCAAAAACGGATTTGGTTGTCATGCTTTATTAATAAAGTTATGTTGACACTTATATCTAAATGTTTATAGATCATCTTTACTAATCCTTTCTGGTACTTTTTAAAAAATATTTATTTCTTTTTCTTAAATAGTTTATTGTCAAGTTGGTTTCCATATAACACCCAGTGTTCATCCCCACAAGTGCCCTCCTCCATGCCCATCACTCCCCTTCCTCTCCACCTCACCCCCATCAGCCCTCCATTTGTTCTCAGCATTCAAGAGCCTCTCATGGTTTGCCTCTTTACCTCTCCCCAACTATTTTTTCCCCTTCTCTTCCCCCACGGTCCTCTGTTAAGTTCCTCCTAATCCACCTATACGTGCAAACATATGGTTGCTGTCTTTGTCTGCCTGACTTATTTTGCTCAGCATAACACCCTCGAGTTCCATCCATGTTGCCACACATGGCCAGGTTTCATTCTTTCTCCTTGCCATGTAGTATTCCGTTGTATAAATGAACCACATCTTCGCAATCCATCCGTCCATTGATGGACACTTAGGCTCTTTCCATGTTTTGGCTATTGTTGAGAGTGCTGCTATGAACATTGGGGGTACATGTGCCTTTTATGCATCAGCACTTCTGTATCCCTTGGGTAAATTCCCAGCAGTGCTATTGCTGGGTCATAGGGGAGTTCTGTTGTTAATTTTTTGAGGAACCTCCACACTGTTTTCCAGAGGGGCTGCACCAGTTTACATTCCCACCAACAACGTAGGAGGGTGCCCATTTCTCCACATCCTTGCCAGCATCTAGAGTCCTCTGATTTGTTCATTTGAGCCACTCTGACCAGCGTGAGGTGATATCTCAGTGTGGTTTTGATTTGCATTTCCCTGATGATGCGGGATGCTGAGCATCATTTCATGTGTCTGTTGGCCATCTGAATGTCCTCTTTAGAGAAGTGTCTTTTCATATCTTCTGCCCATTACTTCACTGGATTATTAGTTTTTCGGGTGTGGAATTTGGTGAGTTCCTTATAGATTTTGGATACTAGCTCTTTATCTGATATGTCATTTGCAACTATCTTTTCCCATTCCGTCAGTTGCCTCTTAGTTTTATGGATTGTTTCCTTTCTTGTGCAGAAGCTTTTCATCTTGATGAGGTCCCAGTAGTTCGATTTTGCTCTTGATTCCCTTGCCTTTGCGGATGTGTCAGGTAAGAAATTGCTGCGGTCGAGGTCAAGGAGATTGTTTCCTGCTTTCTGCTCTAGGGTTTTGATGGTTTCCTGTCTCACATTCAGGTCCTTTATCCATTTGGAGTTTATTTTTGTGTGTGGTGTGAGAAAATGATCTAGTTTCATTCTTCTGCATGTTGCTGTCCAGTTCTCCCAACACCATCTGTTAAAAAGGCTGTCTTTTTCCATTGGATATTCTTTCCTGCTTTGTCAAAGATTAGTTGGCTGTATACTTTTGGGTCCACTTCTGAGTTCTCAATTCTGTTCCATTGGTCTATGTGTCTGTTTTTGTGCCAATACCATACTGTCTTGATGATGACAGCTTTGTAGTAGAGGCTAAAGTCTGGGATGGTGATCCCTCCCGTTTTGGTTTTCTTCTTCAATATACTTTGGCTATTCGGGGTCTTTTGTGGTTCCATACAAATTTGAGGATAGTTTGTTCTAGTTTTGAGAAGTATGCTGGTGCAATTTTGATTGGAATTGCATTGAATGTGTAGAGTGCCTTAGGTAGTAATGACATCTTAACTATATTTATTCTTCCTATCCATGAGCATGGAATGTTTTTCCATTTCTTTGTGTCGTCTTCAATTTCCTTCATAAGTTTTCTATAGTTTTCATAATACAGATCTCTCATATCTTTGGTGAGGTATATTCCTAGGTATTTTATGTTTTTTTGTGCAATTGTGAATGGAATCTGTTTCTTGACTTCTTTTTCTGTTGCTTCATTATTGGTGTATAAAAATGCAAACAGTTTCTGTACCTTGATTTTGTACCCTGTGACTTTGCTGAATTCATGGATCAGTTCTCGTAGGCTTCTGGTGGAGTCTCTCGGGTTTTCTATGTAGAGTATCATGTCATCTGCAAAAAGTGAAAGTTTTTTTCCCCAATTCTGATGCCCTTTGTTTCCTGTTGTTGTCTGATGGCTGATGCTAGGACTTCCAGCACTGTGTTAAGCAACAGTGTTGAGAGTGGACATCCCTGTCATGTTTCTGATCTCAGTGGGAAAGCTCTCAGTTTTTCCCTGTTGAGGATGATGTTAGCTGAGAGCTTCTCACAGATGGCTTTTATGATGTTTAAGTATGTTCCTTCTCTACTGACTTTCTCTAGCGTCTTTATTAAGAAGGGATGCTGTATTTTGTCAAATGCTTTTTCTGCATCTATCGACAGGATCATATGGTTTTTATCTTTTGTTTATGTGATGTATCATATTGATTGATTTGCAAATTTTGAACCAGCCTTGTAACCCAAGAATGAATCCCATTTGATCATGGTGGATATTTCTTTTTATGTGCTGTTGCATTCGATTTGCAAGTATCTTGTTGAGGGTTTTACATCTGTATTCGTCAAGGATATTGGCCTGTAGTTCTCTTTTTTTTGCTGGGTTTCTGTCTGGCTTGGAAATCATAGTGATGCTGGATTCGTAGAATGAGTCCAGAAGTTTTCCTTTGATTTCTATTTTTTCGAATAGCTTGAGAAGAATGGGTATTAATTCTGCTTTAAATGTCTGGTAGAATTCCCCAGGGAAGCTGTCTGGCCCAGGGCTCTTATTTGTTGGGAGATTTTTGATAACTGATTCAATTTCTTCACTAGTTATGGGTCTGTTCAGATTTTCTGTTTCTTCCCATGTGAATTTTGGTAATGTGTGTGTTTTTAGGAATTTGTCCCTTTCTTCTAGTTTGTCCAGTTTGTTTGCAGGTAATGTTTCATAATATCCCCTGATAACTACTTGTATTTCTGAGGGGTTGGGTGTAATAAGTCCATTTTCATTCATGATTATGTCTATTTGGCGCTCTCTGTTTCTTTTTGAGAAGCCTGGAAGTTTGTCAATTTTATTTTTTCAAAAAACCAACTCTTGGTTTCATTGATCTGTTCAACTGTTTTTTTGGATTCTATATTGTTTATTTCTGCCCTAATTTTCATGGTTTCTCTTCTCCCACCGGGTTTGGGGTGCTCTTGTTGCTCTCCTTCTAGTTCCTGTAGGTGCGCTCTCAGATTTTTTACTTGGACTTTCACTAATGTCTTGAAATAGGCCTGGAGTACAATGTACTTTCCTCTTAGGGCTGCCTTTGCCACATCCCATAGAGTTTGAATTATTGTATTTTCATTTTCATTTGTTTCCATATATATTTATATTTCTTCCCTAATTGCCTGATTGGCCCATTCGTCTTTAGAAGGGGATTATTTAACCTCCATATTTTTGGTGTTTTTCCAGAGTTATTCCTGTGGTTGATTTCAAGTTTCATAGCATTGTGATCTGAAAGTGTGCAAGGTATGATCTCAATTCTTTTATAATTATTGAGGGCTGCTTTATGTCCCAGTATGTGATCTGTCTTGGAGAATGTGCCATGCTCACTTGAGAAGAACGTGAATTCCATGGCCTCAGGATGTAGAGTTCTAAGTACATCTGTCACATCCATCTGGTCCAATGTATCATCCAAGTCCATTGTTTCTGTAGTGATTTTTCTGTCTCGGTGATCTATCCATTGATTAATTTTATGACTATTGTTCTGAATTCTTGTTCAGTTATGTTGCTTATATCTGTTTTGAGCAGTTCTTTAGCTTTCATTTCTTCCTGGAATTTCTTTAGAGGAGAGTTCTTCCGTTTCATCATTTTGGCTAGCTTTCTCTCGTTAGTTTTAAAAGCTTGTTATGCACTCTGCACCTGCGAGTACTGCTGTATTAAAGAAGGCTCTTTGACTGTCCAGGGCCTGTCTGCTCAGGAAGTGTTGTTTGAATGGTGTCTCTTGTCTCTCCTGTTGAGAGTTTGGTTATTTTATTTCCCTACTTGTAGTGGTATTTGGGACTCTCCAGCACGTGTGCTTTGACTTGTTTCTTGAGGTACCCCTGGGAAAGAAAAGAGACAGGTAAACACACAGGGAACAAACACAGAAAAACAGACAAATACAACAAACATTCAAACCAAAAGGGGAAAAGAAGAGGAAACAAAAAGGGGAAAAAAGGAGGAAGGAGGAAAAACAAATAATAAAAATTAAAATTAAAAAATAAAAATTATAAAAGAAGAAAAAAGAAAAAACCGGAAAAGACAAAGGACAGTCTAAAGCATAGAACCAGAATTCCCAGATACAAATAATCAGCCGGTGTATGCAGTGCTGATGGAAGAGCATATACAAAGAGAGAAATGACAGAGTGGGGGGGGAGTGAAATTAGAAGAGAAATGACCAGGAAGAGAGACTCAGAGTCTTAATTCAGAGAGTGAAAGAGGAGAATATGGTAAGAGGCAAGGAAAAAGAAATGAAGATAATGTTACTCAGAGAAACTGTATAGTCTGATTACTCCAGACAGAGAGAAATAGAAAGTTAGCAGTGGAGGTGTAGAATATACATCTAAAGAATGGGTTAAATGTAATAATCATAAATGTCTACGCACTGAATATGGGAGCACCTAAATATCTAAATTAATCACAAACAGAAACAAACTTATAGATAAGAATGTGCTAATAGCAGGGGACTTTAATACTCCGCTTACAGCAATGGATAGGTCAACCAGACAGAAAATCACTAAAGAAATAATGGACTTGAAAGACACATTGGACCAGATGGACCTGATGGATATATTTAGAACTTTACATCCTGAGGCCAGGGAATTTACTTTCTTCTCAAGTACGCATGGCACATTCTCCAAGATAGATCACATACTCGGACATAAAGCAGCCCTCAATAAATATAAAAGAATAGAGATCATACCATGCACACTGTCAGATCACAATGCTTTGAAACTTGAAATCAATTACAGGAAGAAGTCTGGAAAACCTCCAAAAACATGGAGGTTAAAGAACACCCTTCTAAAGAATGAATGGGCCAGTCAGGCAATTAGAGATGAAATTTAAAAATATATGGAAACAAATGAAAATGAAAACACAACAATTCAAAATCTATGGGATGCGGCAAAGGCAGTCCTAAGAGGAAAGTACATTGCTCTCCAGGCCTATTTCAAGAGATTAGAAAAGCGCAAGTCCAAAATCTAACAGCTCACCTAAAGGAACTAGAGGCAGAGCAACAAGAACGCCCTAAACCCAGTAGAAGAAGAGAAATAGTAAAAATTAGAGTAGAAATAAACAACATAGAGACCAAAGAAACAATTGAACAGATCCATGAAACCAAGAGTTGGTTTTTTGAAAAAGTAAACAAAATTGACAAACCTCTAGCCAGACTTATCCAAAAGAAAAGAGAGAGCACCCAAAAAGACAAAATTATGAATGAAAATGGACTTATTACAACCAACCCCTCAGAAATACAAGCAATTATCAGGGAATACTATGAAAAATTATATGCCAACAAATTGGACAACTTAGAAGAAATGGACAAATTCCTAAACACACACTCACTACCAAAATTCACACGGGAAGAAATAGAAAACCTGAACAGACCCATAACGAGTGAAGAAATGGAATCAGTGATCAAAAATCTCCCAACAAATAAGAGCCCTGGACCTGATGGCTTCCCTGGGGAATTCTACCAGACATTTAAAACAGAATTAATCCCAGTTCTTCTCAAGCTATTCCAAAAAATAGAAATCGAAGGAAAACTCCTGGACTCATTTTATGAAGCTAGCATCACTCTGATTCCCAAGCCAGACAGAGATCCAGCAAAAAGAACTACAGGCCAATATCCTTGATGAATACGGATGCAAAAATTCTCAACAAGATCCTTGCAAATCGAATCCAGCAGCGTATAAAAAGCATCATCCACCAAAATCAAGTGGGATTCATTCCTGGGTTACAGGGCTGGTTCAATATTCGCAAATCAATCAATGTGATACATCATATCAATAAAAGAAAAGATAAAAACCATATGATCCTGTCAATAGATGCAGAAAAAGCATTTGACAAAATACAGCGTCCCTTCTTAATAAAGACTCTCGAGAAAGTTGGGATAGAAGGAACCTACGTAAACATCATCAAAGCCATCTATGAGAAGCCTTCAGCTAACATCATCCTCAACGGGGAAAAACTGAGAGCTTTCCCCCTGAGATCAGGAACACGACAGGGATGCCCACTCTCACCACTGTTGTTTAACATAGTGCTGGAAGTCCTAGCATCAGCCATCAGACACCAAAAGGAAATCAAAGGCATCAGAATTGGCAAAGAGGAAGTCAGACTTTCCCTCTTCACAGATGACATGATACTCTACATCGAAAACCCGACAGACTCCACCAGAAGCCTATTAGAACTGATCCAAGAATTCAGCCAAGTTGCAGGGTACAAAATCAACGTACAGAAATCGGTTGCATTTTTATACACCAACAATGAAGCAACAGAAAGAGAAATCAAGAAACTGATCCCATTCACAATTGCACAAAAAACCATAAAATACCTCGGAATAAACCTAACCAAGGATACAAGAGATCTGTATGATGAAAACTATAGAAAACTTATGAAGGAAATGGAAGAAGACACAAAGAAATGGAGAAACATTCCATGCTCATGGATAGGAAGAAAAAATATAGTTAAGATGTCATTACTACCTAAAGCACTCTACACATTCAATGCAATTCCCATCAAAATTGCACCAGCATACTTCTCAAAACTAGAACAAACTATGAAAAATTTGTATGGAACCACAAAAGACCCCGAATAGCCAAAGTAATCCTGAAAAATAAAACCAAAACGGGAGGGATCACCATCCCAGACTTTAGCCTCTACTACAAAGCTGTCATCATCAAGACAGTATGGTATTGGCACAAAAACAGACACATAGACCAGTGGAACAGAATTGAGAACTCAGAAGTGGACCCAAAAGTATACAGCCAACTAATCTTTGACAAAGCAGGAAAGAATATCCAATGGAAAAAAAACAGCCTTTTTAACAGATGGTGCTGGGAGAACTGGACAGCAACATGCAGAAGAATGAAACGAGATCATTTTCTCACACCACACACAAGAATAAACTCAAAATGGATAAAGGACCTGAACGTGAGACAGGAAACTATCAACACCCTAGAGGAGAAAGTAGGAAACAACCTCCTTGACCTCCACCGCAGCAACTTCTTACTTGACACATCCCCAAAAGCAAGGG
Source organism: Proteles cristata cristata (assembly GCA_017311185.1). NCBI lineage: Eukaryota > Metazoa > Chordata > Mammalia > Carnivora > Hyaenidae > Proteles > Proteles cristata. The sequence goes on along the minus strand of JAESUZ010001442.1, from coordinate 4,198 downwards.
AATCAAGAGCAAAAATAAACTGTTGGGACCTCATCAAGATTAAAAGCTTCTGCACAGCCAAGGAAACAACCCAGAAAATTAATAGGTAACCAATGGAATGGGAAAAGATAGTTGCAAATGACATATCAGATAAAGGGTTAATATCCAGAATCTACAAGGAACTCCCCAAACTACACGCCCGAAAAACAAACAACCCAGTGAAGAAATGGGCAGAAGATATGAACAGACACTTCTCCAAAGAGGACATCCAGATGGCCAACAGACACATGAAACGATGCTCAGCATCGCTTCTCATCAGGGAAATACAAATCAAAACCACACTGAGATATCACCTCACGCCAGTCAGAGTGGCTAAAATGAGCACATCAGAGAACTCTAGATGCTGGCAAGGATGTGGAGAAACGGGCACCCTCCTACACTGTTGGTGAGAATGTAAACTGGTGCAGCCCCTCTGGAAAACAGTGTGGAGGTTCCTAAGGAAACTAACAACAGAACTCCCCTATGACCCAGCAATAGCACTGCTAGGAATTTACCCAAGGGATACAGAAATGCTAAGGCAAAGGAGCACATGTACCCCAATGTTCATAGCAGCACTCTCCACAATAGCTAAAACATGGAAAGAGCCTAAGTGTCCATCCACAGATGAATGGATCAAGAAGATGTGGTTTATCTATACCATGGAATACTACATGGCAATGAGAAACAATGAAATCTGGCCACGTGTAGCAACATGGATGGACCTTGAGGGTGTTATGCTGAGCGAAATAAGTCAGGCAGAGAAGGACAAATATCATATGTTTGCACGTATAGGAGGATTAGGAGGAACTTAACTGAGGAACAAGGAGGAGAAGAAGGGGGGAAATGGTGGGGGAAAGGGAGAGAGGCAAACCATGAGAGACTCTTGAATGCTGACAAAAACTGAGGACTGATGGATGTGGGGGGAGGGGGATGGGCATGGAGGAGGACACTTGTGGGGATGAGCACTGAGTGTTATGTGGAAACTAATTTGACAATAAACTATTTGTAAAAAATTAAAAAAAAAAAAAAGAATGGGTTAAATGTGACTGTTTAAGCAAACCAATGACCAGAGTGCCCTGTCCAGCAGAGGTGAGGGATGTGAATGAGACAACGGAAAATATATCTGAATAGAATAGGAACAGTTGATCTAGAATTAATCATGGCAGTGTATCCATGTTGGTCTTGTTCCAGGGCTCTGGTAAAAAAAAAAAAAAAAGGCAGCTCTCTAGCAGGGATGGGCATGTTTTGGTGTGGGCGGGTCTTAGCCTCCACTGTTTACCACAGGCTGCTCCTTGAGGTCCCGCCTTGGTGGTTGTGGGCAGAAAACTGGCAGCGCCCTCGTCCCCTCTGGGACCAAGTGTTGCAACTCTCTTTTGGGTCCGATCTCCCTGTGCTGGGGTCATAGCTGAGGTGGGCCATGCTCTGTGTCCCAAGCCGAGGTTTTTTTCTTCTCCAGGGGACAGGGACAATGTCTTGAGCAGTTTCAGCCACTCTTTCTTTTCCCGTAGACTCACTGCAGCACCCCACAAAGGGGGCTCCCTCCCCCCACCCCCCCCAATCTTTTATGGATTCATATCAAGCTGACTCTCTTGGCCCTCTTAGCCGTGATACTCATTTGTCAGTACTGGGATGTTTTAATTTCAAGTACTTTGGTGTACTCCTCCCCATCTCTTTTTCAGAAGTTTTAAATATGGAAGACAGTGGTGACAAGTTTTTGTACCTGCTTTAGCCTTAAGACACCTAAAAGCGAAGTATGCTGGAAGGCATATGTTGTCCAAGAAACCCAGAGGCACTAGGAAGGTCATCTTTTGGGATTGGTGGGTCCGTTCTGAAGCAGGATGGCAGTTGATGGTAAGACCAAAGAAACACATTCTTACTCTATTACTTAGGCTCTCACTTAGAGTCTTTGATTAGGCTGCTGTGAATTAGCCTGAATACAGAACCTCCGGGAATTTTTTTGTTTTAAATCTCACAATATAGATTTCTCATTTTTAGGTCAATTTATGCTGGCCTAAATTTATAGACTGTAAAGTCTAAGCAAGTGTGTGGTGAGCTTTGTTTTAATATGATTGTAGTATTTAGAATCGTGTTTCCTAAATTGTACTCTTTCTAGATTTCATTAAGTCTGAATGATTTCATACTTTCTATACTGTCTCTTAAATAATTGGTGCTTCCAGATGATCTGTGTTTCTTATATTTATCACCTCATAGGGAAGCATCTTTTTCACCCATGGTTTTGATTACTTCCCATAAACCAGTGTCTTTCAAATCTAATTGATACCTCGAGCCCTTATTTTTTTTTCCTGAGCTTCTTACTTGAATAGCTAAGTATCTCCACTAAGAATTATATCCAACAGCTCTCCATTCTACCTGGGATCTGACTTGTTCCTCCAGTATTTCTTGCCTTACATATTCAGAGTATAATCTAGATGCCTGGCTCCAGTTCCAGGTCATAAGCGTCTGGTTACCTGGGGAATAACCTAAAATAAGCCTTATGGATGAACCTGGAAGGCCAAGTGAGGATCAAGGATAGATAGAAACCTGAAAGACTTAAACTATTTGGATATCAAATGAAAAAAAATAGGAAAGGATTTTGGAGGAATGAAGAAAAAAATTGTCAGAAACAACAACAAAAAGGTCTAGTCAAATCAGAGGCCAACGGAGGAAGGATTTTACCAAGTTATGGTCCTAGCTCTAGCATTCATGTCTTGTATAGTGTATCTGGTATTTAGCTCCTTTTACTTAGTAGATAAAATACCACCATGCTTGGAAAAATGGTGCATGGACCAACCTGGCTTCTATATTATACATCATTACGAATTTTACCAATTGCATATAAACCCATTCATGCCAAAGGAACATGCAATTGAATAGGTGATTATTTACCTAGTATCTCATTAATATTTTCTACCTCAGTGAAGGTTCGTCTACCTTAGACTAGGTATCTTATAAACAACAGAAACTGACTTCTCATAGTTCAGGAGGGTAAAAGTCCAAGATAAAGATGCCAGCAGATTTTGAGTCTGATGAGGACTCACTTCCTGGTTCATAGATGGCTGTGCTTTTGCTGTGTCCTCACAGGTTGGAAGGGGAGAGGCATCTCTCTGGGGTCTGTCTTCTAAGGGTACTAATCCCATTCAGGAGGGCTTCACCCTAATGACTTAATAATCTCCCAAATGCCCCACCTACAGATAACCTTACATTGGGGATAAGGGTTCAACATGGGAATTTTGGCAGAATACATTCAGTCCATAACAACGTATCATTCTTTTTTTTTTTTTTCTGAAGCGAAAACTGAGGACTATAAACAAATAACATGTCTAAAGACATATAATTCAAATATTTATCAAGGTAGGATAGGCTATTATATGGGAAGAATTAACCCTGACACAAAATTAAACATAATAAAGGTTTATTGTGCTTACTGTATTTATTCTTACTGTATATGACATATCCACTGTGGGTTCGTTGAGGGCTCTGCTCCGTACAGTTACTAAGAGACCCAAGATGATGGAGGCTGTGCCCTCTTGTATCTATATCTGGAACAGGTCTCCATGAAAGACAAGGTGGAAGTAATGAATTAGGCACACTTTTGTAAAATGTTTTCCTTTTTGCCAGAACTTGTCATGTGACAACAGTCTGACTGGATGAGGGGCTGGGACGATGAGGTTGCAAATAGAGTATTTGGTGGGCACTGCCTTTACCAAACTAGTGAGTGTTGGGACAGAGTTGTAAACTCAGGTCTGTTTAGTTTCAAATCCTATACTAGTTTCACACCTAACCTTTTGCCACAAGTTTCTTTTTCTTTAAAGTTTGAGAGAGACAGCGCAAGTGGGGAAGGCAGAGAACAAGGGTGAGAGAGAGAAAACCCAAGCGGGCCCTGCACTGCCAGTGTAGAGTGCAATGTGGGGCTCGAACCCACAAATCCATGAGATCATGACCTGAGCCGAAGCCAAAAGTTGAACGCTTAAGCGAGTTAGCCCCCAGTGCACCCCTGAGACAAGTTTGTTTGTTAAAGGGCAGAGTCTCTGGAATCAAAGATGTCAGGAAGAGTCAGGGATACTGCATTTCATTCATCAGGGCTGCTTATTGGCATCGGCCACCAAGTGTCTTAACAGGACCAAATTTCACAGATAAAGTAGGAGCAGTCATGCCTAGAACAAGCACAACACCATGAAAT